>JAAGNO010023374.1:7774-31013 GCA_033439905.1 Ceryle rudis | reverse complement strand
AGAACACCGACACAGTGATTATGCAGCAGCTGGAGGTGAACTGAAATCTGTGGGAGTCCTGCAGAGCCTGAGGGCAGGTTTTGGTGGAGACAACAAATTCATATGTCAAGTCTGCTGGAAGTCAGAAAATTTTCCTTCTTGGCTCAAATCTTGTCCATTTATTGCACTTCCTTACGTAGAACAATTGGGTTCCATGCATTTGGTGTTAAGGCATTGAATCCCAAACTCAATTCTCTATTTTGTGGGAGCTTCATAAACCCCAGAGCAGTTCGTAACCCTGTGCAGGGCTGTGAGTGCCATGGGAAGGCATATTCAGCATTTTCCCAGGGGACCCTGCCAGGCCAGACTAGGAGTGGCTTGAGATACCAACAGCTGTGGCTCTGTAACTAGCCATGGTTTTGACAGCAGCACATGTATCAGTAGGGATACAGCAGATTCTGTATGTAGGCTGTTCCAACTGCACAGCACCAGAAGTAGCTCCACAACCAAAAAAATCATGAGACACAGACACTTTTGACATAAGTTTTCTAATAAACATAATTTTGCTTATAGAAGAAGCCTTTGGAAAAAAAAAGGACGTAGATTTTTTTTTTTTTATTGTAGTGAGGGTTTTTATTAAACATTTTAAACACTTGAAGAGTTTTTTGTATGTGTGTGTCAGGGGCATATAAAATTCTGAGATATGAAAGCCACATTCCTCTTTTTTTTTTTTTTTCTTTTTTTTTTTCATAATCAAAGGGAGAAAGTTGAGCAATGTCCCTCTGGTTCTATGGCATCTACAGTGATAATAGAGGCCTTGTACTGAATAATTTCATATCCAGGCTCAGGAATGTATCCCAGCTGCACCATCCTGTTCATCATAACCTCTTTTCAATGCAACATCTGAAAATCTGCTCTGTCACTCATATAAGATCCCCATAAAGAAATAAAGTGTTTATTTCTATGTGTCTTGTATAAAAATCCAGAATTATATTAATAAAACAGCTCTACTTTAGTAAATCTTTTACGCCTTCGTAAGGTCCTGTTTCTGTCAGAAAGTATCTGAGACACCATGTTTCTTAGTTTTCCACCAAACGTAGTGGGAAGCTCTCAGCACTAGCACAGACTCTCTCTGATATTAGCTGATCCACTCTGAACTTTCTTTTTGAAAAAGGAGATGATGTGTGTTACTGTCGCCATGTGTCACTACTGCTTTGGGAAAATACAGCTTTTGCGAAATACTCTGCCTTTTAAAGGACTATCTGATACTGTGTCCCTAAGGCATAACCGAGCTGCTCAGAGGTGTTTGCCGCCATTTAGGTACTTTGACATTTCAATGACTAGTTAAAAAACAAGCATTGTTTAAACAAAAGACAGTCAAGTCCATTTAAAAACATAAGCATACCTAAGACTAAGCAGAGCAACACTGGCTTTGCTGTAATTCCAGCAGGATGGAAGCGTAAGGAGATCCAAACCTCACTTTCTGTTAGAGCCTATACAATCTGTTTGCTTTCTTGGAAAAGACAGTGCTATTCTTATTAGCGGTACTTTACAGATTTCAATTCCATATACAAGAAAAGAGGCAGGACATGTGTCTGTGCTGTTTTTTAAGCCTGTACAGCTGTACTGAACCTGCACAAACAGACAGGAGAGCTGTAACTTGTGGATAAAACTCCTCCTGGGGACAGCTTGCCTTGTACTGTGCAATAAACTGAAGGTCCATGGGGGTGAACTCCAACCTGAAGCCCATGACAGCTTCTGCAGAAGGTGGGAAATAGTAAGGATTTGCAATAGTGAGGATTTGCAATAGTGAGGATTTACAATAGTGAGGATTTCTAGGGAGCGAGGGTGTGCAGTACGTCCCAATGACTGTGACACGGTAAGAAAGAGGAGGAATAGGGGCTATAATCAGAAGTTTCATCCAGTATCCAAGTGTCAGACCACAAGAGGATTCAAAATCAGCATGGAAATAAGTTTCAGGAGTAGCAAGTGGTGCACAGAAGCAGGAAGAGGAGAGCGAGCGAGAACAAGGATGGGATGCACAGGCCTCTGCACTGCTGGCAACTAGTCCTCTGTTGATGTGTTCTCAGCATAGAGCTGTTTAATTTCTCAGTGGTCACACCCTGCAGATCCATAGTCCAAACTCAAACCTCTTTCCTGGTCAGCTCGAAGAGCCAGTCCAGGGACTGATTAGGAACAGAAGTGTTGTAGGACTGGTCAGGCAAGAGGAGCTGCGCAGGTAATGATCAAGGAGAAGTGCACAGGATGGAGCAGGACACCAGCCCTGCCACTGAATTTTCAACACGATAAATCAGATACTGACTCTAGAGAAAGTAGAAATGGCAACACTGGAGATTCCATGATGGTGGCTCACTGAGGTGCTCAGGAACAGCCAGCAAGTGATGTGAGCATGCCATGGACAGACACCGATAGGTTCCAGGGAGAGCTACAGTCTGTGCTGGCTTTTTGGATCTGCAAAATCCAGTGAAGCTCAATTCTTAAGTCTGCTCAGGCGTATCCTGACTGGATTGTGTTAAGTCCAATATTAAGGTGACCTCTGTGACTTTCATATTCTCTGCACTCACAAAAGTGATAATACTGAAATTCTGGAACATCCTATGAAGGAAATAGCTCTGGCACCTGCCTTTTAGCATAGCAGATTGGTCAGTGCAACCCGCCCGTTTGGGTGTGGGGAAGGACTGTTTTAATGCATCTTGAGAAGAATGGACATGTGGTCCATCCAGACTCAGTATTGCCTTGGCATGTCTAGGCTTGCCCTAATATAATCAGGCCTGAGGGGTGAGCAGAGACATGTCAAGGCAGAGCAGGCTTGCAGGAACAGTAAGCTGAGGCCTGCTAGAACAAGACAGAAACTGTGAGAATACCAACAACAGGATAAGAAACTGCAAGAATGTCAACAACTGCCTTATAAGGAAGACGTGGCCGTGTAGCTTTAACCAATTATTAGTGATAATTAGGTGTGTGGACAGGGCCTGTAGCCAATAGCAGTGTAATGTAGCTTGTGTACTGATATAGAAATGATATATAAGCGGTGTGTGGGCTTTAATAAACGGCTTCACCTTAGATCACATTGATCCGAGTTGAAGTCCACTCTGGATTCTCCCGCATGAAAACGCATATGATCTGAGTGGTGCTTCTTCCCAAGAAAGAGCAATATATAAGGCTTTCTAGGTCAGGAAGACTCCAAGAAGTCCTAGAGTTCTGACACTAGCAGTAAGTATCTTAGGGGATAAGTATGGGGAGAAAAACTGGGTAAAATATAAGCACAATCTCCAAATTACGTGCATTACTGACAAGTTTAGTAAGACCCTGCAGTAGAATCATTGAATCATTTAGGTTGTAAAATACATTTAAGATCGAGCCCAACCATTAAACCAACACTGCCAAGTTCACCACTAAATCACATCACTAAGCACCACATCTACACATATTTTAAATAGCTCCAGGGATAGTGACCCCACCACTTCCCTGGGCAGTCTGCTCCAGGACTTGACAATCATTTCAGTGAAGAAATTTTTCCTAATATCCTATCTAAACGTTCCCTGCCACAACCTGAGGCCATTTCCTCTTATTTTATCACTTGTTACTTGGAGGAACAGACTGTCTGTCCCTCACCTCATTACAACCTCCTTTCAGGTAGTTGTAGAGAGCTATAAGGTCTCCCCTCAGACTCCTTTTTTCCAGGCTAACCAACCTCCATTCCCTCAACTGCTTCTCAGAAGGCTTGTGCTCTAGACCCTTCACCAGCTTGGTTGCCCTTTTCTGAACTCTCTCCAGTACCTCAATGTCTTTCTTGTAGCGTGGGGCCCAAAACTGAACACAGTAGTCAAGCTGCGGCCTCACCAGTGCTGAGTACAGGAGGACAAACATTTTTCTAGTCCTGCTGGCCACACTATTTCTGATACAAGCCAGGATGCTATTGGTTACCACTGCTGTCTTTACATTGTAACTAGGTGAGGAATACTACTTAATCACCACATTGTATACTATTGCCAACATTTCAAGTCCACTCAAGGATAAGCAATACAATAAAACACAACATTAAATACTAATCCAAAACTGTACCAACCACACAACAAAAAAAAAAAAAAAAAAAAAAAAAAAAAAAAAAAAAAAAAAAAAAAAAAGAAAATTACGGCACGTGTAGTTGGAGCTACTACTTCTGCAACTGATGATAGCACAGCATAATAGTACCTTGTAATAACACAAGTTTTTAGAAGAAAAAGAGCAAGCAACTAATACCATAAACTCAGTGGATGGGAGATAGCTAAGTCATTAAAGGACTTGAGTCAATGAATTCTCAGAGCAGTTAAGGAGTACTCTGATACACTTAGTAAATTCTAGAGCATTTCAATCTCTTTTTTTTTTCTCTAGAATTTCTTAAGTGTTGCAATCTCTTCCCCTCCCCCATCCCAAACATTAAAAAAAACCAAAGCCCAATTTTTGTCAGTCTGGCCCTTATTTATAAACCTCAGCTTATTCACTAGAGATGAACAATTAACCTTCCAGCACGAATTCATATACTTGAGAAGTGGCACAGAATGAGCAACATGCAATTTGAAATTAAATCACAACAACATTTTAAGCTCTTGAACAGACTAATGAAGATAACTATTAAGACAGAAAGACTTATTAATTGAGGGTGCCTGCTGAACTGATCACAACAGTCAGGAATAACCACCTTATTATGTCTTGCAACATTTCACAATAAGCTGGCATCCACTAGAGAACTTCAGTCCAAAATAGTTTCTAAAAGATGTCATTTTTCCGAAGAACATCTTTCAGACCACACACCTTTCTATTAACCTTTAAAACAATATGGTCAAACAGTGTAATTAAGAAAACGGAATCAGAGATCTCACAGATGCCTTCAGTCCTGGGGTAGTTTACTGTTACTTACATGGCAAAAAAAAATACTGACAGCTTGGCTCATATCTAGAGTGCAGGTTTGAGTTTCAACAGCACAGCTGGTATGGGCATTCTCCAAAAGAACTTCACCACACTTGAGAAGAACTATATTTACTGCAGAGATTATTATCATAGAACCGTAAGGGTTGGAAAGGACCTCTAGGATCATCAAGTCCAACCTTCATCCTAACATCTATCTATCCGCTAGACCATAGCCTCAAGTGCTACATCCACTCATTTTTTAAGCACCTCCAGAGATGATGACTCCACCACCTCCCTGGGCAGGCTGTTCCAGTGCCTAACCACTCTCTCAGTGAAGAATTTCTTCCCGATATCTAATCTAAACCTCCCCTGACGCAACTTGAGGCCATTTCCTCTCATTTTATCATTAGTAAGTTGGGAGAAGAGACCAACATCAGCCTCGCTACAACCTCCTTTTAGGTAGTTGTAGAGAGCAATAAGGTCTCCTCTCAGTCTCCTCTTCTCTAGACTAAACAACCCCAGTTCCCTCAGCCTCTCCTCATCAGGCATGCTTTCCAGACCCCTCACCAGCTTCACTGTCCTTCTCTAGACACGCTCCAGCACCTCAGTGTCCTTCTTGTACTGTGGTGCCCAAAACTGGACACAGTACCCCAGGTGCAGTCTCACAAGTGCCAAGTACAGGGGCATGATCACCTCCCTACTGCTGCTACTCACACCATTTCTGATCCAGGCCAGGATGCTGTTGGCCTTCTTGGCCACCTGGGCATACTGCTGGCTCATGTTCAGCTGGCTGTCTACCAACACCCCCAGGTACCTTTCTGCCAGGCCGCTCTCCAGCCACTCCTCCCCAAGCCTGTAGCATTGCCTGGGGTTGTTGTGATTGAAGAGCAGGACCCAGC
This sequence comes from Ceryle rudis, assembly GCA_033439905.1. Taxonomy (NCBI): domain Eukaryota; kingdom Metazoa; phylum Chordata; class Aves; order Coraciiformes; family Cerylidae; genus Ceryle; species Ceryle rudis. The sequence goes on along the minus strand of JAAGNO010023374.1, from coordinate 25,224 downwards.
ACTTGGCCTTGTTAAACCTCATCTCATTGACCTCAGCACATTGCTCCAGCCTGTCCAAACCCCTCTGCAGAGCCTTCCTACTCTCAAGCTGATTGACACTCCCACTTAATTTCATGTCATCTGCAAATTTACTAAGGGTGCATTCGATCCCCTCATCCAGGTCATCAGTAAAGATATTGAACAAGACTGGTCCCAAAACTGAGCCCTGAAGGACACTGCTTGTGACTGGTCACCAGCTGGGCTTAAGTCCATTTACCACCACTCCCTGGGCCTGGCCATCCAGCCAGTTTCTAACCCAGCCAAGAATCTGCCTGTCCAAGCCATGAGCCACCAGCTTCTCCAGCAGAATGCTGTGGGAAACAGTGTCAAATGCCTTCCTGAAGTCCAGGTAGACAACATCCACTGCTCTTCCCTCATCCACCAGGCAGGTCACCTGATCGTAGAAGGAGATCAGGTTGGTTAAACAGGACTTGCCCTTCATGAACCCATGTTGGCTGGGCCTGATCCCCCTGTAGTCCTGCACTTGCCATGTGATCACCCCCTGATCCCCCTGTTGTCCTGCACTTGCCATGTGATCACCCTCAAGATGAACTGTTCCATAATCTTCCCCGGAACCAAGGTCAGGCTGGACAGGCCTGTAGTTCCCTGGATCCTCCTTCCTACCCTTCTTGTAGATGGGTGTCATGCTGACAAGTCTCCAGTCATTCGGGACTTCCCCAGTTGACCAGGATTGCTGATAAACGATAGAGAGAGGCTTGGCAAGTTTCTCCCCCAGCTCCCTCAGCACCCTTGGGTGGATCTCATCCTGCCCCATAGACTTGTGGGTGTCCTGTTGGCTTAGCAGGTCTTTCACTACTATTTCCTAGATTGTGAGGGGATTATTCTGATCTCCATCCCCATCTTTCAGCTCAGGGGACTGAAAACCAGGAGGATAACTGGTCTGACTATTAAAGACTGAGACAAAGAAGACATTAAGTACGTCAGCCTTTTCCTCATCCTTGGTCACAATGTTTCCCCTCACATCCAATAAGGGGTGGAGATTCTCCCTGGTTCTTTTTTCGTTTTTGTTTTTTTATATATTTGTAAAAAACCTTTTTATTATCTCTTGCAGTGGTGGCCAGGCTGAGTTCTAGCTGAGCTTTTGCCCCTCTAATGTTCTTCCTACACGACCTAACTAAATCCCTATACTCTTCCTGAGTAGCCTGCCCCTTCTTCCAAAGGTGGTAGACTCTCGTCTTTCTCCTAAGTCCTAACAAAAGCTCCCTGTTCAGCCAGGACGGTTGTTTTCCCCACCAGCTTGTCTTACAACACATGGGGACAGCCTGCTCCTGTGCCTGTAAGAGCTCCTTCTTGAAAAAAGTCCATCTTTCCCGGACACCTTTGCCCTCTAGGACTGTACCCCAAGGGCCTTTCTCAACCAGTGTTCTAAACAGGCTGAAGTCTGCTCTTCAGAAGTCCATGGTAATAGTTTTGCTGCCGCCCTCCTTACTTGGCCAAGAATTGAGAATTCTATCATTTCATGGTCACTAAATGCAAGATGGCCTCCAACAACCACATCATCCAGCAGACCTTCTCTCTCTGTAAACAGCAAGTCCAGCAAGGCATCTTCCACACACTCCAAGAATCTCCTAGACATTTCCTTTCTGCTGTGTTATATTTCCAGCAGATGTCTGGTAAACTGAGGTCCCCCACAAGAACAAGGGCTTGTGATTTTGCGGATTCTGCCAGTTGTCTGTAGAAAATTCATCAACCTCTTCATCCTGGTTGGGTGGTCTATAACAGACTCCCAACAGGATATCTGCCTTGTTGGCCTTCCTCAACTTTACCATAAACATTCAACCAGTCCATCACACTTGTTGACCTCTGTGCAATCAAAACACTCCCTAATATAGAGAGACACCACACCACCCTTTCTATCTTGCCTATTCCATTTGTAGAGTTTATAGCCATCCATTGCAGCATTCCACTCATGAGAGTCATCCCACCATGTTTCTGTAATAGCGACTATGTCATAGCTGTTGTGGTGCACAATGGTCTCCTGCTTGTTTCCCATGCTGCGTGCATTAGTGCAAAGGCAGTTGAGCTGGGCTAATGACTTAATTCCTAACAATGGCCTGCCACCCTTAGGCTCAACTCTATCAGGCCTAGACTTATCTCCTTCCCCTTCAAACCTAGTTTAAAGCCCTTTCAGTGAGCCCAGCCAGCTCATGTGCAAAGATTCTTTTCCCCCTTTGAGACAGATGAACTCCATTTGTTGCCCACAGACAGACCCCATGCAGCATAAAGCTCCCCATGCTCAAAAACCCCAAAATTTTGTTGGTGGCACCAGCCTCTCAGCCACAGGTTAATCAAGTGGGTCTTCCTTCCTCTTTCAGTATTCAACCCTGCCACTGAAGGGACTGAAGAGAACACCACCTGGACTCCTGAGCCCCCAAACGATCTCCTCAGGGCCCTGAAGTCTTTTTTAATTGTTTTCAGGTTTCTCTCTATAACATCATCATTACCAACCTGGATAATCAATAGAGTGTAATAGTCCAATGTCTATACCAGACCAGAGAGTTCACATCAGTGAAGACATCATGTTGTTCAGGAAATCAGTTCACAGTGTTGATATGTATATCTTTAAGAAGGCTCAGAGTAGGGTTTGTTTTTTTTTTGTCTAGTCTTAAAGTAGCACTTGCCAACAGTGTTATGCCACAGTCAGAGGGAGTTTGAAAAAAAAATCCATATCTGCATATTTGCAAGACTTTTATAGAAGATTAACAACAGCTGCATACAAAACCTTGAGTAATTTCATGTCAGAAGGAGATCTAATAAAATACATGTTGAATTTTGAATTCAGTCAAATGCATTTTTCCTTCCCTGAGAGAGGAAACAAAACTGCTATCACAGCAGAATGTGTTAGGGTTCCATTTCACAGCTATATGCAGACAGGTTAATATTATCTTTCCAAGAACATCAATAGTAAGCTGCCCAGAAAACAGAAAAATAGAGCTCATATGGGGGTGCACACACACACACAAATATATATGTAAATTTAAATTGCAAAGAGCCTGAAGGAAGACTACTACATTTCAATTTTAAGTAGAAAAATAAATTCCACAGACTAGACAATATTCCTCCAGAGTGAAAGCTGGAATATTTTCTGTAGTTTCACTCAATATTTTCTAAACTTCTGTTATTTTGAAATATGACACAGGGCAGAAGTGTTTCAGCATATGTTTGATATTATTAGTGAGGAAGAAACTGAAGAAAATACACTAATTAATACATTCTGAAGGACTCTGTGGATATGGATAGTGTAGCAGTTTGATTTAAAGACTGAATCCTGGCCTAATTTAGTTACTGTGAGGAATTTAATTGCTTTCTTTTGCTAGAGGGAGTGTGCAAATATGTCCAACAGACAGAGATCTACACACTCAGTGTCAAGGTGAGGAAATACCACCTAAAGCATGCTCTCTTTGAAATAATATATTAACTAACACTTAAAAATCTATACAAAGGACTAAGAAAAATTGAACCAGCAGCATCTTCAAATGACTGAAGCTCTAGATTAGTCAGATGATCTAGATCATCCAGATCAGTTTAACCTGGTTTAAGAAACAGTTTGGTGTGAGCTATACCCAGACTATTTAATGTGAGTGCACAATTTTCTGTAATGAAAGTTTCTGAGGGCAGTAGAAGGTTTTAAGACTGTGATTAACTTTTCTTCTCTACTGCCATTTTTTTCAACTCAGAAGAACGTGCTATACCTTTTCCTGAAACTGAAGCTCCTCCAGAAGATGCTGTTTAGAAGCTCCCTTTTCAGAGGGAGCTACTGACCTAATCAGTGCCAGGTACCTCCTCTGCTTTGAGCTTTACATATTTATTATAAAGCTGCTGATCAAGTTCCTTGAAAGAGATGTAACGAGCAGATGAACAGAACAGATATAAAAAAAGATAATATATTCCTTGCATTTTCAAAAAATCACTTAATCACTCTCCCAGTGTCAGCCACCAACTTACTTCTCCCTGGATCTCAAACAAATTAGACATAAAAATTAAAATGCAAAAATTTAGCTTGGCTTTAGACTTATTTTCTACTGATGCTTCTAAGTCACTACATGCTGCAGTGCCCTGCAAATGAGAGGTCAGATTCTCAGTGTGTTCATTTCCCCTTTCATCAGTTCCTACACTGAATTACTGGAGAAGTCAAAGATCAGCCTACTCACCTTCAAGTATACACCTTTAAGTAGTGAGAACCTCTCTCAACACAATAAGACAGCAGGACATAAAACTGCATGCCTGAAGAGTGCCTTTTAGTTTGCTGCAGCACTCTAAAGAGTAACAGACTTTCAAATACAACTCTGGCTTTGGGTAGTTGGCTTCTGGAAGGACAGAGGTGCATCAGCTCCTTTCCTCAGCTTACACTGTCTGGTTAACATTGACTGCATGTTTACTGTTTTGGGTGGTAGTTTAGTATTCTAGGAATACAAATACTAAACTCTTGATGACAAGGATGAACATCACATATCCTACAATATCACATTATTTGTAGGTTGAGTGGATTTTGCCTACCACTGATGAAAAAGGCCAGCAAACATGCCAGGATAGCATTATGGACACAGAGCTGCTGCGTAATTCATGTATACCAGAGTCAAGCTAGTCAGGAAGGAGGAGTGGGGTGTGTGGAACTTTAGGTCTTCCTGGAAAGGGAAAGAAAAGCCTATGCCTACACTCAAGGATGCTACTAGACCAGAGAAAGCAGAAGAGATGAGTTCTACAGATACAGCCAGACAGAAAACCTACAAATGGACAACCTACATTCTTTTACCAAAGCAACAGTTTCAATATCATTATGAAGAGGAATCCTGATCTTTCTGTACATGACTTTTCAAGAGAATGACAAGAAGGAAATTGATAACATCTCTCTCTCCACCCCAGAAAAGATATTTTGACACCACTGAGTAGTGTCAGACAGAAAAAAAGAGAGCAGGGTGGAAGACAGATTGCAGTTTGGGTTTTCAATGAAAATCACAGCTAATGATAAATGTGTTGCCAAACAGGCAATATATATTTACTCATTTTGTTTCATTTGTCTCCACGGAACCCATCAGAGAACATTAATCTCCTAGCTGGAAGTAAGCCATTGTCAGAGCCAAACTCTTCCAGCTTGCCTACAGGGAATTCCTCGCCTTCCACTATGACTGAAGCCTGTACCACACTACTGAGCTGTACCTCATTAAATTAACATTGAGCAGATTTCACAGAACTGCTTCCTTCCTACTCACATCATGGTAGTCAGAGCTTGCTGCTGCCACAAGGAAGGAGCTGCTGCATGTCAAGAAAACACAGACATCTGCTGCAGTTAGTGGTAGCTGTGATTAGAAGACAAACAGGTTAATATTTTCAGTACCAAACGTCTTTGCCTCCCCTCCTTATGAATAAGAAACAGATTAAATGTTTTTTTTTGTTGTTGTTGTTTCAGCAGCCTAGTTTGCTTCTGCTGTTTCTAAATGTCTTCCATCACCTTTGATAAAAAATTGGGCACGTGGCCAACTCCTTGTCTCGGAGTTGGGTCAGTATGAAAGACTTCATTAGCAAAGCACTCTTGCCACAGAGTGCTCATGCAGTTTGCATTAAAACATGTATTTAAACATATCTGCAGACTTTGCTCCATCAATTTAAAGTGGGTGGTGGGGGAGGACAAACAAAACATTGGAGGCATGGCCTTCAAAAAGATGCTCATCTTTGCAGGCCAGCCCTTCCAGATAAAAGGAAAACTGCCTCATGGAGCAGCTACTGACAGCAAGGATAAGGCAAACAGTTCCCTGATAATCCTGTCCCCAAATCCAAGTATAAAACCTATTGTTTATAGAGCTCAGTAGCTCAAAGCAGATAATAAAAACTGGTTTCAGTAGCTACCATGATCATTCAATGGGTAGTCTGAGTTTAGAGTGATGAAGCTGGACAGCCTGTGAGGAACAGGATTTTAGACTAAGTGATGCAAGGATTTTGTCTGGCCATAGGAGTTTAAGCTGAGCTCTTCTCAAACTCCTCTTGGACAAGATTCCACACTTAATTAGTGGTCCAGGCATTATCAGCCCCCCCAGAAGAGGGGCTGATTAATATCATCTACTCCTGAAACTGAGCCTACCATGGGAGAGTGGTATCACATCAGTATGTGGGAGCTTTGCAGCTGATACCAAACAGTTCACTGAAGCTCTCAGTGCAGCAGATCTGGAGGCCTTGATGTTCACTTTGTGTCCCCTTCCAAGTATACCACAGAGAACTTTGGAAGGCAGCTCTGAATGTAGAAAACCTGTTCATGCCATGTTCATATCCTGTGTTGGTGCCCAATATGCTTTCTACATTGCCTCTCAGAGCACACTATGTATCCGAGATGCCTATGAAGTGACTGTCACTGCCTTCATGAGTCTTGATAGGACTTTCTTCTGAAGTGATAAACAAGTTTATTGTTGCTGCAAACACACGATTTCACTTGGCTAACAAGCATAAGCATGTTTCACTGCGCATTGCCACCTCTTTCCAGGCTGAGCTGTGCTCTGGAAGGAATGCAAAAGAAAAGAAGAACAAAGGGTTACCATAAGAAATACTAATGGGTTTTTTTTTTTCTGTTTAACGTTGCTCTCATCCAATCAGAAAAATCAGAGAGGACTTGAACACCTTCAGAATATTAGTGGGGATTTGTCCTTTCAAGTTGTGACATCTTCTCCTACCAATTATAGTTACCACACATTAGCACTGGTCACATCTTCAGATCTGCTGTATGGCCGAGGACAGGCCACCAAGTACTAAGCCACATGTAGGCTGTGCAAAATGAATGTGGCATTTTTACTACTATGTTGTCTGAAAAACCACATTCAAAACTCAGGATTTTCTCACTGAACTGCCCATTACCTCTAATCCTTTTATCAGATCAGTCCTCCCAAGATTTTCCCATCTACCAGACAAAAGCACTGAACTGTAAAGGGTAACCAATGTTATTCAACCTGGAGCAACAGCAATGCCTTCATGTTGCTTCCCCCCAGCTGAATTTACTCCGTTAAACACAAACCAAAGCTGAAGAGTAGAAACAGACATAATATGTCAAAAAAGCTTTAAAAGGGAGCAAATAAACAACCACAAGAATAACTTGGCTCACATCTTGCCTTATAGAAATTGCTGCATCTTTTATATGTTGGGACTCCATCTTTTTATATTATGCAATATGACTTCTGCTGTTTTATTCACTTCTCACCAACTTACTCAGTGGGAAGGAACAACTTGAGCACTTCCCAAAGGCCAACAAAAACATATTTCTGCATTGCCTAGTACCACTTTTTAAAAGAAAAAAAAATAGAGGGACTTTTCAGCAACAATTGGAGAGACAGCCTAGCCTGTGTGGGCTAAAAAATCACTTTTAGACCTGAAGCATGCCCAACTAATTTAGACTTCTCTCTCTGCCTCACTGGCACAGCCATGGTCTCTTTGGGGTTGTTTACTGTTCAGACCAAATAGGACCAAAGTACTCATGTTTAAGTTTTATTTCTCTCCCTAACTTCCTAAGTGCCTTTTGCTCAGATAATTTACTGCTTTCAGTAAATGGGCTGCCTGAAACTAGCTGAAAGTTCTGTCAGGATAAGGCTAAGACATCTGCAAAGAAAAGGCTTTGGGCAGATGGCTTTTTTAAAAAAAGCTTTAAACCAGTGTTTAATTAATGGTGCAATCAGATTTCAAGGTTTTTGTGATGCTTCCTTACCAGGGAAAAAATAAAATAAAATCTTTCTGTGGCAAGAAGGCTGGGAAAGTGAGCCTTTTCCAGATTCCTCTCAAAAATGTTACTGGTAGGAGCCACAATCCTTTGGAGTCTCCTGAAAAGGAAGCTGTGATCTTGGCCCTTCTCAACAGAGCCCTGCTCTGCATAAAGTGAATATAACATACATGGTCTTTACTGCATGGTTGTAGCTAAGCTCAGTAAATATCAGGTAACTCAGCAACATCTCCCTACACTATGGCCAGGCCACTAGCATGATACGGGTCATAAAATTAAAAAAATTCAATCCCCACCTACTTTGCTGCAGTGACAGTGACTGGGTGTCAGATCATCCAGGTCCCCTGCTCCTGTCTCTTAGTTCTTCTCCTGAAGCACATCTATTCAGCAGATTTATTTATTTTTTTTAAAGCAGAAATCCCACACTAGACTACCAATTTCACAGGGTCAAAGCCATAACACCACTAGAATGTATCCAGTCTGAATGCTGGAATTTAAAAGCCAACTTTACAGGTGCTGGGAAAGGAAGCTTTGGCAAAAGATTCTGCGATTCTGCAGAGTACCATAAGACACAAGGCATCACAGGCTGTGAGTCATTACAGCTTTCCCCCAACAGCTATCATACAGCACAGAACTGTTTTTCTGCTTCCCATAACTCCACAGAGCAGCCCATGCCTTGTTGTAAGACATTAGTTCCACAGAATCCATACAATTTCATCATGGTATCTAAAATACGAAGCAGTTTATTTCTAGAAGTATATTTCTGGAAGGATGAAGACCCTCCCACACCCAGCTTCCTTTGTTCCCTTCAAGAACACTATTTTTGGAGACAGCTTTAATATCTGTATTAATCATAGGATGGTTTGGGTTGGAAGGGACTTTAGAGCTCCAACTCCCCTGCCATGAGGAAGGAAGCCTTCCATCAGATCAGGTTGCTCAAAGCCCCATCCAACCTGGCCTTGAACGCTTCTAGAGATGGGGCATTCACAACTTCTCTGGATAATATGTTGCAGTGTCTCATCACCCTAACTGTGAAGAATTCTATCCTAATAGCTAATCTAAATATACCCTCTTTCATTTTAAAATAATGGTTACCCATTATCTTATCACTTTACTCTCTGATAAAGAGTTCCTCCCCATCTTCCTTATAGGCCCCCTTTAAGTACTGGAAGGCTGCTATAGAGCCTGTTCTTCTCAGGCTGAACAATCCTAACTTTCTCAGCCTGTCCTCCCAGGGGATGTGCTCCAGCACCCTGATCATCTTCATGGCCCTTCTCGGGACCTGCTCCAGCATGTCCATGTCTTTCTTATGCTGGGCACACCAGAACTGGACACAGTACTCCAGGTGGGGTCTTGAGAAAGCAGAGTAGAGGAGGAGAATCACCTCCTTTCACCTGCTGGCCACATTTCTTTGGATGCAGCCCAGGATGTGACTGGCTTTCTGGACTGCAAGAACACGTTGCTCATCTGCAGCTTTTCATCCACCAATACACCCAAGTCCTTCTCCACAGAGCTACCCTCAATGCACTCATTGCCCAGCCTATATTTATGCCTGGGATTGCCCTGCCCCAGGTGCAATCCTTGAACTTGGCCTTCTTGAACTTCATGAGATTCACACAGGCCCACCTCTGAAGTCAATCAAGGTTCCTCCAGATGATATCCATTCCCTCCAGAATGTCAGCCAGACCACACATCTTGGTGTCATCAGCAAACTTGCTGAGGGTGCACTCAATCCCATTGTTTATGTCATCAACAAAGATATTAAACAACACCAGTCCCAATACCAAATTGTGCTCAAAGGCTTCAGAAGCAGCATGTAATGAGGGACTTAATAAGAAGGAACAGGATTTCTAAGGAAAAAGCTAGGAAAAACAAACACATCTTAAATTATGCTCATCATAATGTGTAGTACACTCCTGAGTTGACAGATGCTTGTAATATATTTCTGGGACACTTGTACAATTTGCAAGTACATAGATGAAATCACTATATCAGAAGTATAATTGGGCAATTACAAGAAAGAATTCTGAAGGAGAAAATTTTGTGATACAGTTAATGGGTCCTTTTCATGATTTCTTAATATATCAGGGTTAAGAAAAAGCTTCCTGGTCCCTTCAGGTTTCCTCATCATGAACCTCACATCTAATTAGAATGTCTGTTATACATGCTCTCCCTGCAGAAAGAACTTCATTTAAGAATAAATGATTATAAAAACTAAATTTCTCATTGAACAAACAAGTTCAGTTTTGCAGTCTGGCTTCCATCATTTCAAAGCTACAAGTTCCATTAAAAAAAATTACATGGGAAATTTGAATCACAGGTTTCCCTTCCTCAACTACTGGAACTAATAGTACTCCATGGGGAAGTCAGTTACAGCTTTGAAGGCTTAACTGACATGCTATTAATTCCATAGCTTCCACACTAACTGCTTAAATATTTAATCTCTTGACATGTCTTAATGATATTTCTCACTGCTGAAGGTTTAGCTTTGTGAAAGCACTTACTAGCTGACCAGCACCCTGCTGTTGAAGTCCCAGCAGAGTCCTACAGGGAGCCAGGAAACAAAGAGTTAAAGCTGGAGATAAATGGTATAATAATAATTGTAATTAGCTCTTGTTTAGGCCTTCTGCTTAATAAACATAGCAGATTATTTGTGACACAAACTGAAGCAAGCGAAAAAACCCAAATGAATTGGATGCATTCCTATATGGCATGGTTAATCACGAGGGGCTTTAGCAAGTTTGAGGGGCAATGGGAGAAGGCAAAGGGGGTTAAACAGCTTAGATGGCAGCTGCTCTTGTCCCTGAAAAGAAAATGTGTTCAATTATTCATGTTCAGCTTAAACTGAAAATAAAGCCATCTTCAACAGAGCAATTCTTCTGCATTATTCATACCATGGAGTGATCAGAGGCTCTGCAATATGATGTTTTTATACGTGGATAAAGCCTACAAATGGTTCAGAAGCTGGACTTGTTCATAAACTCAATGAATAATGTGTGTGATATTTAAATATGAAAATCCATTGAGTGTTCCTGTGAGTAAATAGGTAAAATTGACATCATCTACAAGCTACAGAGGCTTGGAAATGTCATTGAGGTAAATTTTCAACCATCAGCAGGAATAAGCAGCGAAGTTTCCATCTCTGGTGTCTGGTCTCTGTCTCTGTTTTCCTACAGGACACACCAGTACCGAGGAAATCCACGTACTAGAGCAGTTACTGCATCACAGCAGGCCTTTTGTGCTCACTTTTGCTTAATGAAGGGCCAGGGAATCTCAGTTTCTCCAAAGACCCCAGCTAGTTTTCAGAACAGCTTCACCAGACAGCTGCAGCTGTTTGCTAACTCTCACAAGGAATGCCAACAGCTGTATTTCTCTGGCTATCAACAGCTGGAGGAGCAGCTCAGGTCTCTAAAAAATCACACAGAGTGCAATCAAGGTAGCACACCTGCAAATGAAATCTCAGAGGCTATTTTGTGAGTATGAATTTTTAAGAACTCTGGAAGCACACCTTAACATCATGCCTCTTTCTTATGACCACAGAGCAGAGGTCTCCAGCAAGAATTATAGGGACATATTTGATGGAAGCACCATGCAGTAACAAATTAGCTGATAGTAGGACTTGAACCTTTCAAAGTCACCCCTTTCGTTATTCTCTGAACCTGATGTTTTTCAGAGTAACATTCTATATGGATGCATTCATAGACCCCAAGTTTCCTTACAAAAGTTTTCTGCTTTAGCCACGGAGTGTAAAAGAGAATGGGCTGGAGAAGCACACTAAGTCTTTTTGAGCAAGGCAGACTAAACCCTGTTCTGGAGGCAGAGAATTGATGCTCTGAAGCACTATTAATACAGCCAAAAAGTCAGTTTTTTAGGGAACCTCAGATGTCCCTCAAAGTTGCACAGACCGAGAAGGTTCCCTTTCGCTCCAGTTTGATTTTCCCAGTCACCACAACAGCTCTGAATGAGAAAACTAGCTCCACTTCTAGTCTGAGGGAATCAGCTACACAACAAAGCCTTATCAGTAAATCCCACCATTATGTGCAAGTCAATACAAGCTCCCTTATTTAAAATCGCAAGTGTGCAAACTCAGCTACAAATACGCACCTGAGGCGAGCAAGGTGCTCTGAACACCAAAAAGGAAGGAGATGTGGAAAAAAATAGACCACTGACTACAGACATAAAGGACTGAGCATCAACACACCTGTTGAGGTATATGGATAAACACTGAGGTGTCCTACCATAGGTAGGTATCCAAACCAGAGAGCTCACAAGATAACACTTAACACCGTAATGGAGAGAGAATAGCACCAAGCTGTAAATTAAGACAAGAGATGACAGCAGCTCCTTTTAGTACTTTATGTTTCGTGAAAGATCAGAGCCAGAGATAGCACAGTCCTGTAACCCACATTGAGGGTCTTGTTCTGACCTCTCACAGTAAGTGTATGAAGGTGTAAAACTAAAAAGGTACAACAGAAGTCTTGTCTCTGCCTTACCTCCAGTGAATACCTATGTGCACATGCTTTTTAGTGGCTGGTGTCACTGTGTAAAGCTCATTTATCCTGTTTCAGCCTCGCTTGCATTACATTACAAAATTCTTTATTCCTACTAAGTCTTCTACACAACTGTACTTCTTACCAACTCAGAAGCTGTTCTGTAATTGCTTTGTTTTAGAGACTGAAATTCACTCTATACAAGAGACCTAAACTTCTATTGAAATTTCTGTATCAAGCCCAGAACCCATCATTAGGATATGAAGCATTCTGAGAATAAGTGCCAAGTTTTTAATCAAGATTTAAGTCTCAGAGTCCTCATGCCCTCCTTGCAATTAGTCATCCTATTAAACAATTATCCTCACTGTTGGTAGCTGGAACTCAATTTTTAGTCAGATTTTGCCTCACTTCAGGTGCCAGCTGCTGTGTATCAGAATTTTCTCCTAGGTTAGAGAGCCATCTAGCAGTAGACTCAGAGCTTTGTAGACTCCTATAGCACATTAATCATCTCTAATGTAAGCAAACTAAGCATTACTTTTGCTACATACATTTTCCTGAATTGGCATTATAAATGTTTTCTAAACATTGACAGACCTCTTCTGCCACTAATCATCCTTCCTGAAATGTAGGCACCACAGACAAATGAAATAAAAGTACCCAGGGACTTAATAAGTGGTTACAGCATTACTGATGTTAATTGCAGAGTTACCTCTTACTACACAAACTAATTGATTTTCAGAGCTTTATGTATTTTCACATCATACATTCCAAATGTGCTACACAGTATCTTAAAATTTCACTGTGCTTTTCATTGGAATCATAGTATTCTGGATAGGATTTCAAAGACCCACCTGGAGTTTATAGAAGATATTTTATGGAAAATGGTTTATTGCCAAGAAGAACCCAAGCTAAACATAGCAACATCCTGTCTTTTCATTTGTACTGCAGGAAAGTGCACACTCTTCCCACTCTAGACATGGTTTCTCCTCTCCATCTGCCTTGGCATAAACCATAGCAGTGAAACACAGTGGCAGAGAATGACATATCCTGGAATGAAGACTTTCATCCCCTAGAAGAAAGCACACTTTAGTGGTATGATTACAATAACAGAAGAGTAAGCAGTGGATGAAAGGGGGAGGAAAAAGTAAGGCAAGGTGAAGAAAAGAGCTGAACCCTGGTGCAGTGAGAACATGGTCAAGTATTTATCTATTTTGAAGATGTACTTGTCATTCAGACAAGTGACGGACACCAGTCTGGGTTTATTCAGTCGTTGAATACACTCAGTAATGTAAGCAACCCCAGACTTACACAAGCCAGAATACGGTCCTGAGCATTTTAGAAGAATCCTCTCTTAGAGAGGGATTTCTGACAATGCACCAGCCCTGAGGCAAACACAGATCTGATGTGAATAGCAGAGCAGAGGCCAATGGACCTCCTCCCCTCCTGTGCCTTCATCCACCCCCTGGATCCTCCACTACCAAAGACAACAAGTGTTGGCAGTGCGGCAAGAGAGGGCAAGGGGACAGTGACAATAAAGTGAATGCATCATGGCCCTTCTGGTAAATCCACATGTGTCAATCTCCTGGGACTGTACCATTTGATATTGTTGCCTTCAGTAGTATTGACTCTGCAAACTCAAATGCAGCCAGAAGGCCAGACTTCTAATAGGTATGCAAGCCACAAGTCTGAGCTACTCTGACCTAATTTTTATCATTTATTTTAACAAAGGAAGGTTTTAGACCTTAATTAAAAAAAAAAAAAAGGCAAAAATGTAGAATATGGACGCATATTAAAAAAATATTTTAAACTTTAAAAATAAGGTGGGTTTTGGTTGTTTTGGTTTGGTTTGGTTTGGTTTTTTTGTTTGGTTGGTTTGTTTCTTCTCCTGATGAAGGGAATACTCATATTTTTGCTTGCTTTGCTTTAGCTAATATTGCTCTCATCTCTCTAAAGCAGCTTCTCTTATTGGGAGGAGCTCACATAACACAGAGGCTAATACTTCCAGAGTTCAGTGTCTTCTAAAGAAGAAAACAAACCAACCTCCACTTAACATTTCCAAGAGACAGTGCTTCCTGTCCCTGCACACAGTTCCCAGCTGCGCACGCACCCACAGGCGGGGGCTGAGCCATTTCGCTCCCGCAACCTGCTGCGCAATCTACCCCACCACGGCATTTTCCTGCCGTTTGGTTGCCTAGAGGAGCAGCTGTTTTACCAGCAAGCGCGATCAGGAAGCACCGTAAGAAACCGACTTTTACATTTTGGACCTGGTTTCTGAGACTTGGAGAAACAGCTTTTAAGTGTGTGCTTAAATATTCTCCAGAAATTTCAAGTGTGCACTCCCTACCCTCTTCCAGACAAGAAAGAAAACCCAATGTCAAGTAGTTGGGACAGCCCTGCAGGATGAAATATGAGAAACAATTGGTCACCAGAGTCCTGGAGAGGCTTTAGACTTAAGTGCAGCTGCATAAACAGGTTGAACTGGGTGTTCGTACACAACACCCAATGTGGGGAGCAGAGCACAGAATTGTTACCCCTGGGCCCAGCGCCAGGACGTTCAGGATCCAGAGCTACAAATGGTGCTCCCAGACCCAAGAGCTCACATGTCAAGACAAGGGCATGCAAAAGACAGCACCCTTATACTGAAGCCTGGCCCTGAAAACCAGATAGCTTTGTCAAAGGGAGCAACTTTTTTTTTGATAGTGTGGCCACCTAATGTAAATTCAGTATGAGAACAAGAAGAATCCTTAAGCTTTTTAAAGCCTACCCTTCCTTCAGGTATCCCCTTTGACAGGTACTGGTATTCTTCTCCCTATCCTTCTTCAGAAAAGTGATAAAAGCAGAAATTTTATGTATTACTTATTTACATATTACAGATTTACTTTATTTGGAACTTGGCATTTGCAGTCTGTCTTTAGTTACATCCACTCAAGTTATTTGGAGATAAGTATGCCGTTAACTTTATGAGCTTCAGTTATTCCATGATAACCCATAGAAATATATGCCCCATGGTGACTGCAGGATTTTTTTGATGTTCAGGAAAAGAGTAATGAGCTACCTTCACAAGCTTTTGGCTAACAGTCCCCACACAGCATCAACTATAGCTATATGTCACAGTGTAAGACTTCAGCTTTTAGTACCTTCCATAACCGTATCACAACGTCCATCCTTTCTGTTCATATCAGCTCACTCATCTCCAAAAAGACACCGAGCAAGGCAGCTGCCCTGCAAAACCTTCTTTAAGTCAAAGTACCTCAGTAGGCATTTCCTCTTTTTTTGCCATACGCTTCCAAGCACCAGATCAGCTCTCCCCCAGAAGCCTCACATTTGCTTCTCGGGCTTCAGAAATGTGATTTCAGCACCAGGGAAGGTAACATGAAGTGCAGCTGAAATCAGACTGCCTAATCGGTGATACGCTGTGGCAGTGCATGAGATGCAAAGAGAACAGGAAATTCAGTGAGAGAATTCCAGGCTAACACCTTTGCTAAGAGAGACAAAATGAGACGTTTGCACATTTGCCGCTCCGGTTCAGAAACACGATTTCAGCACCCAGGAAGGTAACATGAAGTCCAACTGAAATTAGAGGGGTAAGTGGGGATACAATGTGGCAGAGCACAAGAGACACGGAAAAGGAGAAATTCAGGGAGAGAGTTGTGGGCTAATGACTTTGCTGAGAGAGCTAAGATGAGATGTTTGCAAATTTGCGTCCCTGTTGTGAGAAACGCAATTTCACCATCCAGGAAGGTAACTTAAAGTCCAGCTGAAATCAGAGAGCCTAACTGGGGATCCGCTGTGGCAGTGCATGAGAGGCACAAGGAAGGGGAGCTTCAGCAAGAGAATTCCGGGCTAAGACCTTTGCTGAGAGAGCTCGGGCGAGACGTTTGCATATTTTGCCTCTCCGGCTTCAGAAACGCGATTTAAGGCCCCGGGAAGGTGGACTGAAAGGTAGCACCTCCCAGAAAGGAACATGCTGTCCAGCTGAATCGAGAGAGGCTTGTCGCGGATTCGTTGTGGCAGTGCACGAGCGCCACCTACAAAGGAAAATTCAGCACGAGAATGGCGGGCTAACACCTTTGCCTGGAGAGCTAAGATGAGACGTTTCCCTACTTTGGCTCTCCAGCTTCAGAAACGCCATTTCAGCCACCTGGAAGGTAACATGCAGTCCAGCCGAAATCAGAGAGGCTAACCAGGGATCCGCTGTGGCAGTGCAACAGAGGCACAAGGAAGGGGAGATTCATCGAGAGAATTCCGGACCTTTGCTGAGAGAGCTGGATGAGACGTTTCCATTCTTTTACCTCTCAACCGTCAGAAACGCGATGTAAGCCCCTGGGAATTTACCATGCAGTAGAGCGAAAATCAGGCAAGCTAAGCGAAAATTCTCTGTGGCAGTGCATGAGAGGCACAGAGAAAGGGAGATTCAGGGAGAGATTTCCGAGCTAACTCCTTTGCTGAGAGAGCTAGGACGAGAGGTTTACACATGTACCTCTCCACTTCAGAAAGGCGATTTCAGCACCCTGGGAAGGTACCATCCAGTACAGCCGAAATAGGGAGGCTAAGCATGTGTTCTTTTACACTGCTCGGGCACCACCTAGTGTGCATCCTCAGCAAAACAATGCTGCGATATCTTTATTGCTGAGAGAGCTAGGACGAGAGGTTTGCACATGTACGTCTCCGGCTTCAGAAAGCCGATTTCAGCACCCCGGGAAGGTACCATGCAGTACAGCCCATATCAGGGAGGCTAAGCAGGGAAATCGCTGTGGCAGTGCACGAGAGGCACAGAGAAAGGGAGATTCAGGGAGAGAATTCCGGGCTAACACCTTTGCTGAGAGAGCTAGGAAGAGTGGTTTCCATACTTTTACGTCTTAACAGTCAGAAATACAATTTCAGCACCCCGGCAAGGTACCATGTATTACAGCCGAAATCAGGGAGGCGAAGCGGGGATACGCAGTGGCAGTGCATTGGAGGCACAGAGAAAGGGAGATTCAGCGAGAGGATTCCGGGCTAACACCTTTGCTGAGACAGCTAGGAAGAGTGGTTTCCATACTTTTACGTCTCCAGCATCAGAAGCGATATTTCAGCCCCTGCGAAGGTACCATGCAGTACAGTCCATATCAGGGAGACTAAGAGGGGAAAACGCTGTGGCAGTGCACGAGAGGCACAGAGAAAGGGAGATTCAGCGAGAGGATTTTGGGCTAAGACCTTTGCTGAGA
>JAAGNO010023373.1:0-27068 GCA_033439905.1 Ceryle rudis | reverse complement strand
GGGGAGAGGAGGCGGAAAGGGGGGGGGAGGCTGAAAAGGGGTGGGAAGCCAAGGGGGAGTAAACGCCGAAAAGGGGTGGGAGGCCGAAGAGGGGTGGGAGGCCCAGTGGGAGTAAAGGCCGAAAAAGGGTGGGAGGCCCAGTGGGAGTAGAGGCTGAAAAAGCGTGGGAGGCCCAGTGGGAGTAGAGTCCGAACAGGGGTGGGAGGCAGAAGCATGGTGGGAGGCCCGGTGAGAGTAGAGTCCGAACAGGGGTGGGAGGCCGAGTGAGTGGGGGGGCGAACAAGGGGGGGGGGGTCAGGGGGGGTGGCTGGGGCACCGTCAGCCGCGGGCCAGGGGCCAGGACCCTGCTCACCTGGAGGAGGGTGCCAGACGGGAGTGGGGCCTCGGGGCTTGTGGGCAGCCCTCGAGCACCCACCAAGGACCCCCCGCTGCTGAACAGAGGCTCGGCCACAGGCACAAAGCAGGCTGGCTCCTGGTAGCCCAGTTGTGTCTGCGACGGTGGTGGCCGATGGCCAGTGAAGATATCTGCAGGGCCAAGTGGAGACAAAGTGACAGGCATGAGGGAACCTTCCCAGAGAGGGGGTGACAAGTCCTGGAGCACATCAGGTGGATCTGTACCCCATTATTGGCACTGGTGAGGACTTGCCATACCCCTCTTCACCTTGCAGGGCTGGGGCAGCTCCCAGTTCTGCCAGCGGATTTGGCACCCGGGTTGTGAAACACTGGAGTATGGAGGGAAGAGGCAGCCCACGTGCCCAGGGCCAGGCTTGCCACACACATGGGGACAGGAAAGCTCGCCCAGGGTGCCACCCAAGGGTGGGGACCCTGTCTCCGACACCCATCTGGGCACCACGTGCTCCAGCATCAGAGCTGCTCCCAGGGGCTGTGCCGCTCCTCCTGAACTGGTCTCAGGCTGGGACAGGGACCGTGACACCCAGGCTGAGGGGCAGTCACAGCAGAGGTGGGCCATGGAAGAGCAGGTGACAGCATCCCCAAGCTATGGGGGATGGTCTCCCAGAGTCATGGGAAGGGTTTGCTTCCCCGCCCCGGTGCTGCCGTGCGTGCAGCCTGTGGCTAACCACATCCCATGGCCTTCCCGTAGCCGAGCCCCGTGACCCTGCCACGACTCCCTCTCCCTTCCTCTCCCCTTTCCACAACCCTGCTCCTTCCGCAGGCCCAGACGGCACGGTGCAAAGGGCTGGCCTGATGCTTTGGGCAGCTGCCTCCCTGGTCCAACGATCTCCCTGGGCACACCAGCCCCACGCACGCTTCGACTCGGTGCTGCTGCTGCCGTCTGTGCCAGCACTGTCTCAGGCATAGCCAGGGGAGGGTTTTCCCTGGGGAGGATGAGGGTGGGCTGGGGCTGCTCAATCCTTCCCTGGAGGATGGAGCAGGAGTGCTGGCTGGGTTTGCAGGCAGCTGCCCGACAGCCCCTGGCACAGGCTCTGTGCCCGAGCAGCTGCCCCAGGACATGGGTGCTTGGATTGCCTCCAGGGAGCCCCTGGTCACGCTCCCAACGCCTTGGCTGGCACAAGAATCACTGCCTCCGGGTCCCGTGCTGCTGCCAGCAGAGCTCTGCTGAGCCCACACGCTGGCTCTGCCTGCCTGGAGTACGTAGCTGTGCCCCGGGCACTGGCAGAGCTGTGCAGACTCTGCTCTCCTCCAGGCTGCAGCACCCAGGTTGCCCTGGCTGGGACCCACAAAGGCCTGAGACCCTTTTGAATCTACACCAGAAGAGCAAATGTGCCAGCAGAGTGGGATGCCATGGGGCTGAGCAGGTTGACGGTGCCAGCAGTGGCCCATGCTGCCAGCCAAGGGTAACACTGGTGCAAGACAGGGCAATGCCACCACTGCGCTGCCCCATTCAGCCCTCAGACTGTCCCTTCCCCCTACCAAGGACATGGTGAATGCCCAGATGCCTGGCAGAGCCGCACCTGCCCCTCCATGGGCCGGCACTCGCTGTGGCTGCGGTGCTGCCAGTCAGGGTCTCAGCCTCCCCAGGGTGCAGCACCCAGCTCCGTGCTGCCCCCAGCCCTCCAGTGTGCCCACTCCAGGCTGTCCCCTGCCACCAGCACTGAAGCTCTGTGGGTATTTATAGGCATTTCTAGTGCCCAGCTCTGCAGATTCGATTCCCCTTGTGCCTCCTGCTGTGCTGCAAGGATGGAAGGTGGCTGGCAGCCCCTGGGAGCACTGTCCTCCTTTTCTCCTGCCCCTTCCCCACCCCACAGTTCTTGCCCATGCTCCTCTCCACCGTCGCATCGCCCTGACTTGCTCCCAGGCAGTGCAGCGTGGCCAGAGCACGGTACTGGTCAAGGGAGAAGAGCGTGTGTGGTGGGCACACCACACCTTTGACATCCCCTTCAAACCTTGGGCTGCTCTCCAATGGGATCAGTGCTACAGACCTTGCTCCCAAACCAAGAACCTTATCATATTAGCCCTAGGCTCTGGAAGAGCCCTGCAGCGCAGTGGGATGATGCCACCCCATGGGACAGCCAGCCCAGCCCCCAGTGCCCTGATGCCTGGTGTGGGTCCTACCTGGAGCATGATGCCAGCAGGGCACAGGGCCGGGCTGCTCCCTCGCCTCTGCCATCGGGGCTTCTCCATCCACCCCACACCGCACTCTGGCACCCGCCGCGGACACGACGTTCTTCCTCATTTGGGGATTGGTTTGCAGGCACTGACTGACAGGCGCTGAGCTCTGCCACAGTGCCCAGACGCAGTGACAGCCCTGTGATCCTGCAGTGGCCGTGGCAGTGCCCACCCCGTGCGCTTGCACCATGGTGCTCTGCACCAGGCTGCTGGGGGATCCCCTGCTCCTGAGCCATGAAAAGCCATCATGTGCCCTGCTAGAAAAGTGGCCTTGGGGACAGAATCAGGTTGGCTGGCACCCAGCATTCAGCCCCATCTCCTCTTCCCAGTCCTCCCAGAGCCCCGTGGTCACACACCCCAGCAATGCCCATCACGCGGTGATGCGTGCACCTCTCTGCTCCTACACCTCTGCCCTGTGCACCCTCACTGCCCAGCACACCTGCAGTGCTTGTCTGTGTCATGGGATGAGCTGCTCCTGTCACTGGGACGAGTTGCTCCATGCAACATCCCAGGAAATGCCACGTCTGGGATAAAACTCCCACCCAGGAGTCTTGGAGCACCCCTGAGGGTGCTGCCCTGCCCTGGGGCACCCCAGCCTCCCTCCCCAGCTCCACTCAGCCCCTCACCCCTGGGCAGAGGAGCCACACTTGGGGTGCCATCTCTGACCCCAGCTGGACTTGGGACCCTCCCCAGCCCCACCAGTCTCCCTGTGCAGAGCTGCTGGTCATGGGCAGAACAGGAAGGGATGCCTTCCTGGGATGTAGTGTCTTGCAGTAAGACCCACCCCACTGCCAGGCAGCACCCTGAGGCAAAATAGAATAATAGGATCGTTTTGGTTGGAAGAGACCTTTCAGATCATCAAGCCCAACTGTTAACCCAACACCACCAGGGCACCACTAACCCATGTCCCTCAGCACCACATCTCCATGGCTTTGAAAACCCTCCAGGGATCATGGGGACTCCACCACTGCCCTGGGCAGCCTGGGCCAGGCCTGGACAACCCTGTGGGGAAGAAATTGTTCCTTGTGTCCAACCTAAACCTGCCCTGGCACAACTTGAGGCCGTTTCCTCTTGTCTTGTTGCTTGTTCCTTGGGAGCAGAGCCCGACCCCACCTGGCTCCAACCTCCTGTCAGGGAGCTGTCGAGAGCCAGAAGGTCTCTCCTGAGCCTCCTTTTCTCCAGGCTGAACAATCCCAGGTCTCTCAGCTGCTCTGCGCCAGACTTGTGCTCTAGACAGGCCATTTCCCCAAGGAAAGAAAAGACAACTTGGCTGCTCAGAAATATGTTGGTTTAGAGAGGCACCACCATGTCCCTTGCCATCTCCTGCTGAGCACAAGGGCAGCTCTCTGGGCGGCCTGTTTCAGGGCTCTGTCACTCTCAAAGTGAAGAAGCTTTTACTTAGGTTCAGGACACTTGTCAAGAGTAGTTTTGACCCTTCTGAAGCTGTTCCACCTCCCAGCAACTGATACACGCATGGGGCACCAGGGGACAGGAGGCAAAGGGCCAGCAGTGAGGACAGACCCTCTTCCCAGCACAGCTCACCCTCATAGGACCTCTGGAGGGAATGAGCTGAGGAGGGCTGACAAGAACCTTCCCAGCCCAGCCATTCCTGGGGCATCCCACTGCTTGCCCTGGCACATTGGAGTGCCCGAGCCTGCTCCCCAACAGCATCTGGTCTTGCATCACCCCACAGCCGTATGGCGCAAGCTCCCTCGTTTCCTCCCGCTGAGGGAAGTGGAGACCAGCTCCGGAGCTCGCAGGGTGCTCACAGATATGTAGAGGGGTCTAGAGGTGCTGGTGCTGCCCGAGGCCACCAGCTACCTGGGAGGGCTGCAGCCACCAAACCACACCAGCTCCCACCCTGCAAAGTACGCCCAGGCCACTGGCTCTGGCACAGTTGAGGGTGGAGCTGGTGCCCAGTGCAGCCCCTGCCCCACAGCACCCTGGCCTGTGTGTGCTGCTTTTTCCATGCCAGTGGATGTCTGATGCTTTCTGGCTGCCCCAGCCGCTCATAACCAACCCTCCGACCCTCCCATTTTGGGCTGCCATGGGGTGCAGAGCACACTGGGCTGTGTGGGATGTGGTATCACATCCGAGCTGGCTCTTACCAGAGATCTCCATGTCATCCAGGCTGGGCTGCAGGGGTGCCAAGTCTGGCTGTATCATGTCAGCATTCCCAACATATGCTGGAAGAGGACAGAGCTGCAACATCAGGGGCCAGCCGCTGCACCCCCAAAACCCCCTTTCAGGGCTCTTCCCACCACTGCCCACACACCTGTCTGACTGCCACCCCTCTGTGACATCCCAGAGTGACCCCATGCCCCTATGCCCTGCCCTGCAGCGAGTGAGAGGCTGCGTGGTGCTTAATTGTTGCATGAGGTTAAACCACAACAGAAGGGGATGCTGCTGCCATGCCCTGCCCGAAGCAGAAGGCAGGGCAGGATCCTGCCCCAGCAGGAGTGGTGCCAGGAGATCCTGTGTGCCCAAAGGTCACAGGGAGCAGCTCTCAGGGGCTGAGGCAAGAGGCAGCAAGATGTTATGGTGCATGCTGCCCACCTGGACCTCCTCCTCCACATCCTGCTGGAGCATGGTCTGGGAGACCTACCATCCTCAGGGAGCGCCTGGTGGGTGCTGGGCGTCTGTGTCATGGTGAAGAGGGTGTCAGAAATGTCCGAGAGGAAGGTGTCCAAGTCAAAGTGCTGCCTACCCCCTGACTCCTCTTCCTCATCCCCAAGCAGCATGGGTACCACGTTGCAGAAGAGCTGGTTGCACCATTTCTCTGTTGGTCTCCAGACATCCTCATCCTGCATGAGATGGAGCAAAGGAGCCAGGTGGGCAGCTCTTGTGTGCATGGTCCATGCATGGCTCCCTGGCTGCTGTCCCTGGCAGCTCCCATGCTCCCTGCAGCATTTATTACTCCAAAGCTTCACATCTGGCATGTTGGTGCTTCCAGAAGGGTGAATCTGGCATCCCAAGTGCTTGGCATCCCATCTCACCGGTCTCGTCACACCCTGGGTCTTTCTTCCACCCTTCTCCCAAGCTGCCCAGTGCAGGGGTCTACATTGCAATGCCCTTTTACCCCATTCCCACCTTTCCCCAGCAGACTCACCTGCTTTGAACTGGAGAGTTCTCCCTCACGGGTGGACTTTCGGAGCTGGAAAGAGAAGACAGCCTGTGTCACTGCCCAGCCAGGGTGGGCACGGTGTAGGGTAGAGACAAGGGCAGGGTAAAGGAGGGCAGTGCTCAGGAGGGGGTGGTCTCTGGGGGGCTCATTATGGCCATAACAAGTTCACATCTGCCTTGACTCTACAGGTTCAGGGCTGAGCAGACGCCACAGTGGTGGGACTGGTGGTGTGTGGTGGTGGAAGGCTGCCAGCACCCTTCCTGCCTGTGACACCCCCGGCCTTTATTGGTCCTGAGCGGCTGGGAAAAAGGTTGCACCACACCCCATGCAGTGGGCAGTCCAGGTCACGGTGCCTTCATGTCTGAGAGGGGGCTCCTGGAGTGACACACCCTGGGGACAGCCAGCATCCCCCTCCCATGCTGGCAAGAGCCTTGACATCCTGCTCAGCCACAGCTCCATATTGGGCACGCTGATGTCCCATCCTACTGCTGGCACTGCCATGGGATGGGGAACAGCATGGGCAGAGCCACTCACCCGTTTCTTGTAGTAGATCCTCCATTTGTGGTACTCCCTCATCACCACCTCGATGCGGCGTTTCCAGTAGTTGCCCTCCAGCACGACAGCCTGGGTGGGCAGGACAGGGGGTCACAGCTGAACCACCCAGCCCCAGCATCCCCCAGTCAGTGCTGGTTTCCTTGTACCACGTCAGAAACACTCTTTTCAGCAAATCAATGAAATACAACGAGCTCTGCCCCCTGGGCATCCCCAGCTCCCACCTGTGCCACCCAGACCAGCTCCTGGCCAACAGACCTGTGAGGGATTGTGCCCTACCTCTGGTTTTCGGTGCTCATCAGCCTCTGACCCCTCCAGTGGGGTGATGAAGCCACACACAGGGTTCTTCCTCCGTTCCACATCTGCACAAGGGAAAACCCATTTGGCTTTACCCATAGCTCCATCCCTGGGCAGGGGAGGGTGCCCATGCACCCGTACATCACTGACCCGGTGACAGCCCCATCCCACCCAGCATCGCCTGGCACTCAGTAGATGGAGAGGACTCCGGCCCTGTACTCACACTGGATGTACCACGCTCTCCAGATCGCGTTGTTGAGACGAATCTTATCCCGGCAAAGCAGCCGCAGCCCCTTGAAATTCTTCCACTTTGGAGACACCAGCTTCCCGCTGAAACACCAAGCAAATGAGAGTCTGAGGGACACTGTCTGTGTTTAGCCCGTACCTGAGGCTGGACTACAGCACTTGTGCTATCACCCAGTGAGCCCTCCCCAGCTGAGAAGGGGGATGGGGGAATGGAGAGGGGACTGGTGGGTTGAAATGAAAATGGATTTAATGGAACAGCCAAACCAATACCAATATCAAGTATACAAAGTTATACTCAGCCCAGCGAGTATACAGTGATCACAATAAGCAGGAAAGCAATTCTTGGGAGCCGGATAGTGAATAATCCCCTCCTGATATAAGGAGGAGCAGGAGGAGCTTCTATCCTCCCCAAACTTCCCCCTTTATACTGAGCATGATGGTTCTGGTCTGGGAAACACCTGTAACCAACTCAGGTCAGCTGCCCTGGCTGAGCCTGAACTGCTAACAGCCTGCAGACCATGGTTGGGTGTCCCAGCATCTCAGGGCCATCCCAGTTTAGGGTCTCCCAAGGGGACCCAGGGCCACCAGCCCGGTGGCAAGTCTGGAGCAGGCACAGCCATGTAGCTCCACTGCAGGCTGCTTGTTAGGCACCTATGGGAGCACCCTGAGAGCAGCACAGACCTACAATATGAGCTTCACAGAACCACATGAAGCTTCTAAGGCCTCTGGGATTAAAGCACAGCACAGGGAGGTGTTGATTCATTGAGGCTTGAACCCTGGTTCTGAGGAGGGACCCCACTGTCCCTGACCAGGACAGCTGCATCCCAGCCCCAGGGGACAGGGAGGGAATTCTCCTGCCCAGGCAAGATACCTGGAGACTTGTGTTGCTGTGGCTCTTGCCCCATCACAGCATTTGGCCAGCTATTTCTGACCCTCCTTTCAATGCCAGGCAAGGCTTGGAAATTCTGCCTTCAGTTGGGGGTGGGCGCAGGCAGCGGGGTGGCAGGGACAGCCAGCTGCATGGGTCTGGCAGGACAGCAAGCTGAAGGACGTTAAGGACATGAAGGGATACTTGCCTGATGCTTGTCTGTACTCCAGGATGGGCAGAGTGTGGGACCGGACCTGTCCTCAGCCCAGCACTGCCCTGGGCTCTTCTCCTCATCCATCCCTGCGAACCTGTGCCCCTCACCTCATCCCCCAGCCTGAGCTGGGCTCCCTCCTTCCCGTTTCCCAGCTCCTGGAGGCAGCTGTGTTTGTTCTGCAGCTCGACATGGTGACTGCGACATCCCTGATGGGGCCAGGAGTGCAGGCAGCATCAATTCACTAATTCCAAAAAAGGGACATGATCCCCTCATGTGTACCCACTGGGGAGGTCCTGAGGGTCCTGCTGTCCTCTGAACAGGCAGCAGTGCAGGCAGCGAGACCTTTGTGCTGGTCCTGCAGGGCTCTGCAGCTGGAGGAAGCGTGGAGGGGAAGAGGAGAGAGCTGTTGTCCCATCCAGCAAAGCAGTGTCATAGAATTGTTTTGATTGGAAGAGATCTTTCAAATCATTGAGTCCAACCGTTAACCCAGCACTGCCAGGTCACCACTAATCCATGTCCCTCAGCACCACATCTCCACAGCTTTGAAACCCCTCCAGGCATCATGGGGACTCCACCACTGCCCTGGGCAGCCTGGGCTCAGGGAAGGCATTTTTCCTCGTGTCCAACCTAAACCTGCCCTGGTGCAACTTGAGGCTGATTCCTCTGGTCCTGTCACTTGTTCCTTGGGAGCAGAGCCCGACCCCCCCTGGCTCCAACCTCCTGTCAGGGAGTTGTGGAGAGTAAGGAGGTCTCCCCTGAGCCTCCTTTTCTCCAGGCTGAGCAACACCAGGTACCTCAGCTGCTCCTCACCACACTTGTGCGCTAGACCCCTCACCAACTTCGTTGCCCTTCTCTGGACATCGTTGGGTTCCAAAGCTTGATGCAGGGATGTGTCTGGGAGTGAGTGCTCCCACCTGCAAGGGTGGACAGGGATGTTGTCCCCAGGGAGACCCAGCCCAATCCACAGCCCCATGTCCCTGTTCCTCCAGCCTGCAGAGAGTTAAGGACTTGGCTATGCACTGGCCACTCTGCTATCACCAGGAGTTTGAACTTTCCCCAGCAAGACAAACAGCGTGGTGCTACCAAGCAGAGGAGCCAATGGAAGGGACAGGTTTCCCAGGCACGTGGCCAGATCCTGCCGGTCAAGGCTATCCAGCCACACTCCTCAGTGGTGTTGCCCACCCCGGCAGCCAGCTTAAAGGAGCAGCCCAAGCCTGTGATCTGCAGCTCCACAGCTGCAGACAGGCACCTCAACCATGCGTGAGGTTGGTGGGGCCATGGCCATGGAGCTGCCATGGGCCTGGAGACAGAAGGGAGTCCTGCCTGCAGTGTGATGGCCAGCTCTGGGTGGCACACAGCTGCTGGGGTCCGCCCTACATGCCAAAGCACTTGCACTCTGCCCCTTTCCCTGGGGACCACTAGAGCTCAGGGGCTCATGGAGGCTGTAGTGCATCTCAGGAGTTGAGAGCTTGAGCGCCCTGGGGTGGAGCAGTGTCTGCTCGTCCAGCACCAAGCTGCAAGGATCGGAGTACAGCAAGTATGGGGCTGGGAGAGCAAAAGAGGGTGAGGCCACCAGTGCCTCAGTGCCCACTGCGTCACTCAGGGTTGACTTGCCTGACCAGGAAGTGTGACCCTCATCTGGGTCACCCCACACTGAAGCTCACTGTGCTCCCACAGAGCACCAGCTTCACCACCACCTCAGAGGAGAGCTGTGCTCCACCAGCTGTGAGCAAACCATGAAATTTGGAATGGGGCGACGGGCCAAACGTACACAGCTATGTGGCAACTATTACCCTTGGAGTGCTGTCCCAGTGCCTGGTGTCACCAGGGCTGCTCTGGCAGCAACTGCACAGTCCATTGTGTTGAGCAGTCATGGACTTCAAGGTATGCCTGAGAGATCAGCAACTGAATGAGACCCTGCATGGAACAAGGCAACGGGCAACTCTTCAAGGCTGATGTGCTGAGGTTTTGCTTTCATGCAGCATCAGTAGGACACTGTCATGCTGGATTTGCACCTGGACATTCTGGGAAAGCTATGTGAACAGATTTGCACTGATGCTCGTAGAGCATGTCACCCCGATGCTATGCTTGATGGAACTCCACACCTTGGGGCCTGGGCAAAAGGGGGGACCTGACTCCAGAATGTGGACCAAGGCACTAAGAGACATGATGCAGGCTCTCCTGTTAGCACTGGTTGGGGGAATGATGTAGTTACCTCTCCTGATTTCACAGGAGGGGAGGATGGAAGCATTCAGGAGGCCCTGGACAAAGTCCTGTGTGGCATTCCAGCCCAGAGTGCTGCTGCATGTCCTGGAATAACCTCAAGACATGTGGACAGAGTCAAGGACGGGAAGGCAGGACTCCTGCTCTGGGCTAGTGGAGTGTTGGCTGCCCGCAGAGTTATTGCTGCTCTACAGAGTGTGCAGAACTCGGCCATAAGGGTTCTACAGCCATGTCCAGTGACTCCAGATCTCATGGGAAGGTGGAGGAGGATTAAGCTACACATGAAGAGAGAAGGAACTTCTCATCTGGCTCTGTGGCCAACAATGGAGCATCAGCTCTTTCTCCCTGAAGCCCCCAAGATGATGTATTTTGAACACATTGCACATCACAACCCAGTGGGGAAGAGGAGGAAGATGTCAGCTGGCACCAAGTTTCTGGATGGGTAGCAGGGCTCAGACAGCCTCCTACCTTCAAAGAGGTGGGGGGATCTAGGAGACACGTGACAACGAGAGGGCTCTGGGACTCACCTGTACTCCAGGCTCATGCACTCAAAGAGCCGGGTGAGGGTTGGGTCAATGCTCCGGGGATCCGCTGGTTCAGGCTTGGTGCGGTGGTGGCGGCGGCGGGGCAGCGAGTCGCTGTGCGGGGATGATACCATGAAGTGGCCACTGTGGATGACCTGGGAAGGGTTCCGCACCCCGGCACCAGCTCCTGTGCCACCTGCAGCTGCATCTTCGGAGTCCGAGTCCGAGTCGGAGACGGGACATGGCCCAACTTGAGGCTCTGGGAAGGGCCCCGGGAGCCCTACCTGAGCTCCTGCCATCACCCGGTGACCGCTGGGGAGCCCTTAGCAGCCTGCCCCAGCTCTGCGGTCCACGTCCCGCTTGTGCCACAGTCCTACAGACACCGCTTTGGCATCAAGCAGGTGCCGGTGGGCTCTCCAGCGCAGGACACCCGCACCACACCTCCTCCTCAGCCCCGCTTGCCGCCACCCCGGACCCCGCCGTCGTCTCCTCCGCGCTCCGAGGAGGTTCAGCTTTGGGCTGGCCGGGCTGAACCGCCGCCAGCCCTACTTATAGCGGCGGCCGCCGATCCCGCCCACGGGGCACCGTCAGCCAGGCCACGGCACCCTGCCACCGGGCCGCCGGCCTCTCGCGACGTGCCTGGTGGCCCTGGCTTTTATTTCCCCCGCAAAGGCGGGGAGGGGTGGCTGCGGGTCCCCCGTCCCCCCCCGCCAGCAGCGCCGGCCCGGCCGGCGGGCGGCTGTTTACCTGGGGTTAATGGCAGCTCCCGCTGCCGGCGGCGAGCGGAGCGGGCGGTATTTACCTAGTGCCTCTGCCCTAATGTGTCTCCCCGCACTTCCAAGGGAACAAATACAGATTAAGGGACACAAACAGGTAAAATTATAGCAACGGGCGCCCAGCTCAGCACAGAGCCCCGGCGAGTCACTGAGCCGTGCGCCAAGCTGAAGAAACAGCCCCGAGCAAACGCCTGCTCTGCAAACGGCGAATGCGAGAGGACAAGGACGAGCTCGGGTGCGGTGGGATTTACACGCATCAGCAGATGGGTTATGTTCACCTCCGAGGTGACCTGAGAGATGCGGGCAGGCAGGGCCCGATGCACCAGCCCCCTCCTCTGCTCTGTGCCAGCTGAGCTTGGCTAAATACTGAGAGATCTTGCCAGGGCTTCGCACGTGCATCCCAAGCATCTTCTCACTGACCAGAGCTGCAGAGGGGCAAGGCGGATACAATTCTAGGCTTAAATCACTTCCCCCCCTCCTCTAGTTCCTGGCAACTTGTTGCCCTGCTCCACAGCTGGCACAAGCACGCATGCCAGGAGGGCACCCAGGCGCAGCTTTTAGGCTCCTCTGATGAAAACACGGATAAACGGTGGCATAAAGCTGACACGGATGGCCACAGGCATCTGAACTTTAATCCAGCTTGTGGGTGGAGCAGAACACCCTCTGTACCACACAGGTAGGTCCTGCTGCTGGTCCAGAGGAATGAGCAGCCATCCAGGGTATTTGTCAGAGCTGGAAGAACACACACAGATAGCTGGTGTGGATAGTTTTCACACCGCTGCAAACCTCACTTTGGAACGGTTTCTTCATTTTTTTCAGCCAGACTTGCATTACTCCATAGCTCTCTCTTCCCTTCTCTGTGATTCATTACAACTATGTCAGCCTGTCCCAAGCTGCCTGTCAAGATGCTGAGAAATCATTTTAAAAGTACTGTCTGCAGACTTTTAAAAGCAATAATGGGCATGTGGGTGTCCTGGGAAACGAGGCAAGCCACAAGAAAAACAAAGATATCAGAGATAGGCAGGCTTCTGGGAGCACTCCTCTGCGCAGGACCATGCTGCGCAAAAGGGACTTTGCATGTTTTTGCCCAGCATCATTTGCCATCTGTTCACCGGCTGCAGGCAGACTTTGGTCCTCTGAGACAACGTATGTCTGAGGGAAGCAGAGAAATAGATGAGCAAGGCTTTTAGGGACATCATTACTCTCTCACTGCTGGTCCAGAAGCTCTTGTGCTGCAGAGGAGGGAAGTCTTGTGGGCAAAGGGCACCCAGACTAGGGAGGGGTTGACAGCTTCCACAAAGGAACCTTCCCCAGCAGGCAGTGGACCAGAGCAGGGGTCTCACACAGGCTGCAGAGCTGAGGGATTTTGTAACTGGCTGTTTGGCTCCTAAAATGTACAATGCCATGGTCCTGAGTGCAATGTGAGATGGATGCCCCAAAATGTGCAGTCACATTGGAGGTTAGAGATCAGAATCCCTGGAGCAATTCTCCGAAATGATCCCAACACCACACACAGAAGCAGGGAGAAAGAGCCTGTGTCTGGAAGGAGAACGGTGTTGTAACACAAAGGTTGGATTTCTTAGTAGCTGAAGAAACTGGATGTTGATGGGACCTGCACAAGCACAGAGATCTCCATTTGACCCAGACAGAGCTGGGACTCTGGCATGTGCAGTCAACAGTGGTGGATGAGGTTGGGTTGGACTCAAACCTGAAGGATATTCAACAGATGCAGAGGAGCACAGAGCTCCCAGCTTGGTATCTCAAGATGAGGATCTTTTCAAGTTCTAAAACTCCAAAATTCTTTTTTTTTTTAAAAAAAAAAAACCAAAACAAAAAGGAACTAGGACTGAAGCTTTATTATCAACCAAGCTGCAAAGCTGGTGGCCTGAATATGTCCTATTCAGCGAGACAAGTGAAACTGTACAGGTAAAAACAGTGGGAAACATCCACCGAGAGCTTGTTAAAGGGACATTAAAAGGAGCAGGCAAAAGGGTAAAACGTAGGGAGGACATTTAGAGACACTGTGGGGAAGGTCTGAAATAAATACAGTCAACCACAGACAGGTACTGAGAGGGTGAGAAGAGCCAGAAGAGACACCAAACGGAGGAGAGGAAACTATTAGATGCCATTCAGAAGGGGGAAAGCACTTTCAAAGAACAGGAAAAATAGAAAACATTATGAATTTCAGCAAGTGGAGTCTAAAACCACAAAAAAAAGTCACAGATCTCACCCATCATCATCAGATGAATAGCTCCAAGCCCAGAGACTGTTGCCTGGCAGCCCTCACCAAACTCCACCAGGACATTTCTGATCTCCTGACAGTGCACTGAAACCTGTTCCTTGCCCACCAAGGCAATGGATGTGGCACAGATAACATCAATTTTTGAAAGGCTGAGTCATTTATCTAAGGATATCCTTATGCAGGGATCTTGTTACTGCACCAGCAAAGTGGTAGAAATTGTAATTAGTATCTGGGGGAGCTCTTGGATGAATACACTAACTTGAGGAAGAGTCGATATAACTTTGTAGAAGAAAGTCATGGCTTAGAAACCCGGTACAGCTGTTGGTAGGAGAGGTGGTGTATGTGGACAGCAATGAGCTGATCAATATAATGTAATCCAAAAACACTTCTAAGAAGATCTATCAGAGTTTTCAAAGACACTGAGGCCTAACAGATCAATACATTGCAAAGCTGGGAAGAAAAGATAAGACTAATTGGTAAATGTTCACAATGCAGCGAGGCTGCCTGTTGGATGCTACCCCAGTATCTCCACCGGGGCTGGATTTTTCAGCATATTCAGAAGTGATGGAGAAGAGGTAGTAAATAGCACAGTGACAACATCTTCTGGGGAAAAAAAAAATAGTTCAGAACAGTCATATCTAAAGGTGTCTAAACCTGCAGAAGCATTTCAGGCTGCAGAGTGAGTGGGTGATAGAATGGCAAATTAAATTCAATGTTGATAAGGATAAAGCAAAGTACCTCCCTAACTGCATACAGCAGTGGACTCTAAATAAGCTATTACCATTCCAGAGGCAGATTGAAGGTTCAGGAGAGCTTAAAAAGTAAAAAGGCTTCAGAAATTGCAAGGGAATGAATAAGCTTTCAGCAGAAACATCACCTGCTACTGCATAAACCAGAGGGTGCTCACAGCTGAGAGCAGTTTTTGTGCGCGGCTCAAAGAAAATTATAGAAGAACTGGAAGAGGTCACAGAGATAAGGAAGCTGGGTGATCGGAGGTGTCTTGCATCCCTGCAAGAAAAGGCTGATAGATCAGGACTTCCCATGTGTCTACATTTAACCCATATCTGGGGCCAAACTACAGCGGCTGTGCTTTCACACAGTGAGCCCTCCCCAGCCCAGAAGGAGGAATCAGGAAAAAATGAGGAGACCCATAGGTTGAAATGAAAACATATTTAATAAACCAGCCAAACTAATACCAATATAAAGTTATACTCAGCCCTAAGAGCATACAGTGATCACAACAGGCAGGAAAGCAGCCCTCAGGAGCAGGCCACTGAGCAAACACTTCCAGGCGTGAGGAGAAGCAGGAGCAGCCTCCCCAGACTTCCCCCTTTATACTGAGCATGATGGTTCTGGTCTGGGAAACACCTGTAACCAACTCAGGTCAGCTGCCCTGGCTGAGCCTGAACTGCTAACAGCCTGCAGACCATGGCTGGACTGGGATTGTGTCCCAATGAAACCAGGACGTGGTATTAGAAAGGAGATGAATGAGGTGTAGGTACTGTAAGCAGTAGAGATACAGACACCGATGCAGCAGGAACAGAGTGGTTAGAAGACGGTTATTCAGCACTTTTCACAACACCAGGGCCCAGGGCACCAGCCAAAGGAACAACCAGCAAGTTCATCTCAGAATCTTGTGAAACCAGAAGTCTAAATGGATTCAGCAAGGAATTGGATAAACTGTTGGAGGAGTGGAACTACTATAATTCATGCTCCACATACTCTGTGTGTGCAAAGAAAAGCTGACTCCTGGGAACTCAGGATGCAGGTACAAACTCACCCTCATCCTCCTGTTGCGAGGACAAGAGTTGGTGAACACAGAATAAGACCTTCCAAACTCTCAGGGTGAGAGGCACCTCCAGCCTGACCCCTGCCATTTAGCTACTGATCAGCATTGATCATCCCCTCTCAGGCTTCTCTTTTCCAGCTGAACAGCCCCAGGGCTCTCACCTTTTCCTTGGCACAGAGATGCTCCAGCACCTCAGCATCTTCATAGTCTCTGCTGGATTCTCTCCAACAGTTCTTCCTCTCTCCTAAACTGGGGAGCCCAGAAATGGACACAATACTCCAGATATGGCCTCGCTAGGGCACTGGAGATAGCTCTCCGCTCCCCAGCAGGCAGACAGGAGCAAAGGAACCTGAGCAGCCACTTCAGCCATGGCAGCAAGCTGGGTATTCCTGCAAGCCCACAACCAGGAGACCCCAGGGATGGAGGCCCTGTGTGCAAGAGCACTGTGGCAGTCAGAGATGGGCACATGGCACAAAGGATCTGCATCACACCATGCTGTGCGTCCCTCTGCTCAGCCAGCTGCCAAGAGCCACTCTTCTCACAGACAGCACCTGGTGTGGCCTTGGGAGAAGCCAGGTCCAAGGGTACACTCACAGGGAGGGGAAGTACCAAGCACAGAGTGGAAGTGGGTCAGATCACAAGATGACAGCTAAGAGAAGGTAGCAAAAGCTTTTAGGGGAAGGTAGAATATCTGTTTCTTCTCCAAAAGAGATGGTGGCATCCCAGATAGTTAAATCCTCTGGAAAAGTCTGGGAAACCCTAGTCGAGAGAGAGCTGATTGTATTCTCTCTGCCTGGAAAGACATTTCCTACTGTATGTCCATGTGATGAGATTCTTGCTGCTTTCTTCCTCAGAAGGCCTTGCTCACCCTCTCCTGTGTGTACAGCCTGTGCTAATGGGCTCTTGGTACTCCTTGCAGCAGCAGGACAGAGCAACGAACATGGAAGAGAGAATTGCATCCTGCAGCTGGACTCCTTAGGCAGCATTTCTGGGCTTTCCTTGCCTTCACCACTTCCTTCATGCTGGAAGCTGCTTGGTAAACCCTGGGGTGAGAGCACCCTCTGGGGACCATGAGAAATGTAAGCATTGAGACTACATTTCTCAAATCACTTCTTTTCACGTTGGCTTTGCATTTTCAGTGCATTTCATGATGGTGATGAGTGCTAGCTTACTTGTCCAGAAAGAGGACTCTACGGGAGAGGACCAGCCTGACACATCATGTGTTTGTTCTTATGGGACAAGCTGCTCAAGCCTCTCTGGAAAGAGCAGAAGAAACCCAGCAGCCCTGGAGTTTGTAGAAAAAGCAAGGCATCACTGGACAAAAGTCACACTGTTTAGGGATAACAAGAGGACACGGCACAAAAGAGACTCTTCTGCTCCTAGCTAAGGAGATTCACTGCAAGGATGGTGTCATCCTTTCCGTCATGGAAGGTGAACACACTGAGGGGATCACAATGCAGGTGGGAGCTGCTGCCTCTGCTGCCTTCCACCATACCAGTGGTGCATGGCCAGTACATGGTCCAGGAGGAGTGGGCATGAGCAGAGGGTCACTTTAATCACATGTCTTCAAACCGATCTCAAGGCAAGAGAGTCAGCCAAAAAAAGATTTCTAAATGCAACAAGAAATTTCCAAGTTTGACAGTTGAGAACATTTTATTTATTATCTCCTACACTGAGTACAGGCTTCGTTCTGAGCTGGCAGCTGCCTCCTCTTGCCTGTCACGCACCTCATGACTCACTGCAAAGGGGGCTTGAACAGGAGGTGGTAGGAGGCAGGGAGAAAAATACCACTTTAAAAGGCAGACACGCAGACCCAGTAAAACCATAGTGTGAAAAAATCCCCCACATGCATAACAAGGTAATACAAGATTTGTTTTCCTCAACTTTTATTTGCTAGCCCATGTTTCTTTATTTATGAGGAAGAGAGCTCTCATCTCACCGAGCCAAAGACACCGTTGGAGGCATTTTTAGCACACTAATACCACGGTGGCTGGAAGCTGAAGTGGATGGCATCTGCTGCTGGGCTTCTTCCCTCAGAGAAGGGAACATATTGATCCTTTCAGGAGAGTTGTCATGCCATGATATTTGCTTTGTATTGGTGGGTTGATGGTCTAAACGATGGATTCATTGTGTCCATAAGCTTGACCCTGGCAGAGGAAATAGATCCTGCTTGAAGACTTCTGCATTTTCTGAGCTGTAATGCTGAGGTCTGACATAAATAAATGCAAATGTTTGTCTGTTCACTTCTCTGCTGATACCTCGTGCCAGAGCTCTTCTGAGCCCTTCTTGTGCTCCCTCACTTTGCTCAGCTCTGACTCCCTCTTTCACAAACATGGCCTTTCACACACAGTCTTAAATCCCTAAAGACATAGAATACCTCACATATATCACCTTTCCTGGGACATATTAGGTACAATGTGAACCATGCTAAGCCTGCAGCCTTTCTTTGTTAAGACCAACTGTGTTAAGCCTGCAGCCTTTTGCGTGCTTCAGCTTGTGGAAAGACCAGGCAGTGGTTTGGGGTGTGCTGCTGGAAAGTCCAGGCACAAGAATGAGCAGTCATGCAGACTTTTAGAAGGCAGGCTGCTTCTCTTGCTCACCTTGGGCTTGAGGGCTTCCAGGTCACATCCTCCTGCTGGGGGAACATTAGGGTACCCGTGGGCTCACCCTGCAGTGCCCACCTGCAAACCACACCCCTGGCTGCTATGGCAGCAAAATCCCCTGCTTGGGAGGAATGGTCCTGCAGATGCCAGAGGGATGGACTGAAGAAACTGGGAGGTCTTTTAGCAATTTTACAGCAGTTTTAAATATCTTTTCAGTTTCAAAATAGCAAAGGCAGAATGGTGCCTTCCCTCTATGCTGTCACATCTTGGAAGTCATCATGGCCCTGGCTCAGGAGATGGACTC
Organism: Ceryle rudis; assembly: GCA_033439905.1. Lineage (NCBI taxonomy): Eukaryota > Metazoa > Chordata > Aves > Coraciiformes > Cerylidae > Ceryle > Ceryle rudis. The sequence goes on along the minus strand of JAAGNO010023373.1, from coordinate 8,717 downwards.
CTCACAGAGCTTAGGGATGGGAGCTGCAGGGACAACAAAATCTAAACCTCACAGCTGCTTAGAAAAGAGAAAACATTTTGACACTTCCTATGCTTGTACAAAACCACATGTGCCAAAGCAGTAATCTACAGGTAGTATCTCAAGTTTTATTTATCATAAACTGGTCCAGACCCCCTGCACTGAGCAGGGACATCTGCAACTAGAGCAGGTTGCTCAAAGCCCCGGCCAACCTCACCTGGGATGGTGCCAGGGATGCAGCTTCTACCACCTCACGTAGCAGTCCCAAGTACCTGTCCTACAGGAACCTTTCTACCACATTAACCTCTTCAAAGATTTGAAATAGACTTTTACACTTGAGACAGGTTTTTTTTTGAATACAGGTTTATTTGAATACTTAACAACTATTCAAGCTTAAAATGTAGAAAGTACAGAGGGGGAATTTGACTGTGCACATAAAGACCTTCAGCAAGTGAAAATTAGGTAGTTTGTCTGAAGTTAAGGATGTAAATTACCTTACAAAGCCATATAGGTTCACTGGCTTGGCTGTTCCACATTTTACATGAAGCACTACAGAGCCAGCAACTCCAGATTTTGCAAGAGACTGTTCTGATTATTAACATAATTAAAATGATCTGACTACGAACAAAAGGATAAAGGCACAGTCAAGAAGCAGAGGGAATCTACAGGAGGGAGAAGTGGAAAATGCTTTATTTTCTTCAGCAGCTAGGATATGACCAAACTCGGCAAAGACCCTCTAGGACACTAGGTTTGGCCATGACATGTTTTGCCTTTTCCCATCTCTTTGCAAAGCCAGAATTAGCCTCAGGTCAGAAAGAAAGACAATGAAAATGAAACTAACAGTAGGGAGCTGGTTTGATGAGGACGGCAGAAGCTTTGCAGTTCCCGTTGCACAGGCTGCCCCATGTTATGGCCCCCTTGACGTTCAGCCGTACAGCGTAACACGCCGAGTACCACCACCCACCCCCATAGCTGGAGGCACAGTTCCCGCTGTAAGTGTCCTGATCCAGATCTTTAGCAGAGAACTTCATGTTGTCATGCAGGGAGGAAGCACTGTTTGATGTCATGGCATCCCCTGCCGTCCCCGAGTATGTTCCCAGCCTCAGCCGGTAGCCCCGGGACTCATCTTCCACACTGAAGAGGTTGTAGTTTGCAAAACTGCTGCTGTTTGCAGCATCCCAGATGAGAAACCTGACCTGGTAGACCTTCTGCTTGGAGAGCTGGTGGATGTACTCGGTACCCAGCCAGAAATCAGTTTGCACATTCCCAAAGCCGTACTTGTAGGTGCTCCAGGACTCAGCCCAGGTGATCTCTGTGTTCTGCTGGTTCCTCTGGATGACCGTCCAGCCCCCATCTGTTGTATTCATTTCACAGTACACCACGATGGGGTGGAGTCCTGTGGGCTGGATGACGTAGACACCACTGGGGTTGGCAGTGGGGACCTCGCTGCAGTCCTTGGGCCAAGCTGGGGCAGGAGAGAACACAGAGGACCAAGAGGCACAGCAACACCCCAGTCTGATTCTCTGTCCCTGGGAGAGGGATTTCTAGAGTATGGGCATACATGGGATTTTGCCAGGGTAGTAAAAAGTCTGTCTCTGAGTTTCTTACTGTGAGTGTAACAGCAGAAAACCTCTCTAATGAAAGTGCAGCAATTAAGAGAATGTATATATTTTGAAGGTAGAAGCAGAGAATTTGCTGCTTCTTCTGGCTCAGGCTCTTGCTTCCTCAGCCTTTCCCAAAGTTCAGATGTTTCTCCTCCCTCATGAGGATACAAGGGTCCAGGCTTGGCTCGAAGAGGGCTCTTATTACAAAGTTACACAGAAGCTTAAATGAGCCAGTGAGCTGTTCCTGCAGCCCTGGGGTCAGGAAGGAGAAAATCTCATTCCCTTGGTAGCAGGCTCCACGGCCATCTGTGAAACCCCAGCAATTGCGCTTGAGAGACACATCCTCTGCTTGCTCTGTGCAAGCTTCCTAGCAGTGAAGAGGACCTGTGGCATGTAAGTAATGGTTGCAAAGTCCTTTGGGGTCTTGTAAGGCCCAGTTCAGTGTGAAGTTATCACTAGTAACAAGTGATGCCTGAGTGGTCTTGGCAGGCACCACGGAGGAGCACATTGAGTCTTGCCCCCAGGGTTCTGAGCCAGCTTATCCCCAGTCTTGTTCCCCACCCACTGCTATTGGACCCTCAGTGCCTACAGCTCTCCCTGTTCCCTGCAGGGTGGTGGGGACACTTACTGTACTGCTGTATCTGCTGAAGGTCAACGGCTCTGCTCTTCCGCATGTTCTCTCCAGCTTCATTGAGAAAACCAGAAAGAGAGATGAACAGCCCTGTACCACAGCACCGAGGTAACACCAGCCTCCCAGTTTCAGCACTGCGGTTTTCACTGGGCACTTGAATAATACCACTGGGCTCATTTTCCTTCCTCTACAGTAGTTTTTTGTCATAAACTCTTTAAAGGGGTGAGTTTCTCAGAAGGGTAACACTGCAATCACTGAGCAGCTGCCTGTTTGGTCCACTCAACGTTTGGATTTATGGAGCTGCACAGAATGGACTGTATATCTAGGGGGTAGTGATGAATACAAGGAGATACTGCTAGAGAAGAAGAATCGAGAAGGAAACAGACTATGTGGTTTCAGACTAAGATTAAACTGTTGAGTGATGTTGCTGTAAACCCTCATTGCTCTTCAGTGGTGACTGAAGGGATTCACGTGTTGACTTGATTCATAAAGAGCTTCAGAAATGTTCAGAGATAAAATTAGCTCAAAGCATGAGACAGAAACGCTCTTTTTAAAGAGAAATCACAGCACCCATCTTCATAGGATAGCATTCCCTGAGAGCCGGTGGTGCTGTGACCTCTATCAGTGGTGTGATGAGATTTTCATACCATTTAGCCCTGCACAAGCTTCAGAAAGTGTTTTGATTGGTTACTTACACAGACTTTCTCTGAAGTTTCAGGGCTACAGATAAGAGAAAAGGTCTTCCTTTGAATATCTACAGCTCTCTAGTAAAAAGCTGCCACATATGCTCTTGTCAATAACAAAGAGGTTTGAGCTACCAGATCCTGTGATGGTTGGTTACATTGGACTTGATGATCAACCTTAAAGGTCTCTTCCAACCAAAATGATTCTATGATTCGTTAAGATCTGAAATTGAAGGAAGATTTGATCAGGTTCCTTTTATTTCTGAGCATGACTGCCACACACCAAGATTATTTTCCACATCTCCCTCTCTGAGCAGAGAGGAGAGAGCTCCTGATGTTTGAATGAACTGAGTTTAGAGATGTAAGAGAGAAAACACACACCCAGATGGGGCTCACCTGAATGGATATTAATGATGTCATTTAAATTTGCTTTCAATCTTCTCAGGTTTTCAATCTTGAGAGCAAGAAGAGGGGCTAGCAGGGCCAGCACAGAGGTGAAGAACAGAAGACTGGAATGACGAGCAGCTGGAGAAAGAAGACACATGGTGAATTTGAAAATGCAAGCCTACCAGTCTGAGCAATCACAGCATTTTGTGCTTTAAAGGTGTTGTGGTTTCACCTTTGCTGGCAGCTAAACACCACACAGCCTTTCCTCACCCACCTTCCTCCAATGGGATAGAAAGGAGAATTGGGAGGAAGAAAAAAGGTGAGACCTGGGGTGGAGGGGGCTGAGATAAGGATAGCTTAATAAAACAACACCAAGAGAGATGAAAACACCACTACATGTGATAATACTCCTGGAATGATAGACAAAGTGAACAATAGAAGCCAGGAAGGCTCTACCTGTACCCAGGATGCCAACTTTCCTTGCTCTGGTCACAGTGAAGCAAGCTAAACCCAGACCTGCCTCTTACCCTCCCCTTATATAGGGTCAGGAACTCAGTATGGTACCAGCTCTCCCATTGACTGGTTCAGGTGTTTATCCCTGAAGAGCTGTGGCCTCTCCCAGCTGCTTGGGCGAGCAGCTGCTTGTGATAATTCACCCAAACCCAACACAGGACAAAAGGATGGTTTCTGTCAGCAACGGAAAACCTGAGCAATTTGACTCCTTCAGACCACATCAGATCATGGTGTTCCCCAACAGTCTGTTCAAAGCCATAGATTTGTGTCTACAGCTTGTCCACCCAGCTGCAGTACCCTGAAGGACTTTTGAGGATGATGGGTGATTAATGCATTAATTTGTGCTCTGGCACAAACATAAGTTAAATAAGTGTTGCCTTTACAACACCAGCCAGAGCAAAATGATTTTGCCTGAGATCAGGAATTATGAGAGTGAGTGAAGAGCAGGAAGGTCACAGAGCCCTGGGGGGATATAGCAGGAACAGGGAGGGTCCTCCCACCTTCCCAAGGCCAGAAACAGTCAGTGGGAAAAGCAGAGCTGAAGTGTGGGCAGCAGAAGCCCAGAGGCAGGAATGCCCAGCCACACGCTTGGGTGCCATCCCATCCCACACTCACCCATGCTGTCTCTGCGAGGACCCTGCGGAGCAGGAGCTTTGGTGGCAGGGTTTCCAACCCTGCCATTATATAGGGCTCAGAGGGTGAGGTGGGGCCAGCGGAACCAAGCTACACCACTTGTCCTCCAGTTGTCATCAGGGCTGGAAATTTATGGTTTGTTTGCCCTCATCCATGAGCACTTCTGCTCACACACCAGCTGTTGGGTTTCTCTGATAAGAGGTCCCAGACAAACTTCAGCAAATAGCATCTGATGTTCACACAGAATTCCGCCAAACTGACAAATGCTCCTGATAAGGACTTTTCCTAAGGTTTTTATTACTTACGGGATTTGATGCCAAACTCTGTGAGGACATCCGGTGGCCTGGGCCATGCTGGAGACACCTTTTAGGGTTTGCTTACCCTAGAATGGTGCATCACACATGAGGGCAGCAAAGGGGCCTCATCCCCAGCCCTGATCCCCTCCATGGTGATGTAACTGCTTCACTTGGTGCCAGCCCTCCAGCAGCGAACCCATCCCACAAGGCAGCCGCGCATGTAGAACTGCTGCCCCAGCGCCAGTGCGGGGCAGGTCCCACAGCCTCCCAAGGAGCCCCACACTGGTACTGAAGCTGAGAGTCTGCTGCTGGAGGGTTTAGCTTTGACTTCACAGCTCTGGGTAACCTGGGGAGCAGCACTTATCACAGAGCTGGTTGCAGATTCAGTTAACAAGGTGTCTGTGGGTTAACTGGAATAAATGTTTAACGGACATCGAGCAGTCCAGTCTGAAGCCAGCCTTGCAAATGGTACAGGAATGGGTGGGCAGTGTGAAGGAGGGCAGTGACATAGCCTGGCAATGCTACCTCATAACTCAGTGACACTGATCTAGGACCACAGTGAGGTGTTGGTTGATGGTTTGATAGCAGAAGCTGCTGAGCTGCTGGAGTGTGTCCCTGCACCAGCCTTGAGATGCTCCACGGCACCTCCAGGGACTTGAACAAGCTCTGCTGCCTCAAGGCTGGTGCTGGTAGCTCGGCCCCACGCTGCCTTCATCCCCAGGTGGCATTGCCACCTCTGCTGTCTTCCAGGAGACCGGCAGGTGGTGGTGAAGGTCCCAGCACCAGCACACCCTGCCACTGTGCCGGCACCTCACTGTGCCCTGCTCAGCCCCTGCTCTGGGTTTCTCCAAGACTGAACAACTCTCACTACAGCAAAGAGGACGTTTCTCACCAAGGGGCATGTCTTTCCCTGCCCTACACCAGCCCATTGTAAACTTACCAGCTCCAAAATTGCATATGTATTCATGGAAAAAAGGATTCTCACCAACTCCACATTGCAGCAGTATCTGTCATGCTGTTGGACAGCAATGAAAATCTTAGACCTGAGCCAAGAGTGCTCCTCAGCAGTTTCCTTTTAATAAAGCACTTTTCTTTTTACAAGAGCTTCCCAAAGTTCCATGATAGATAACCTGAGGCTGAAGCATCTGTCTTCGATACATTTTTGGCAGCCAAATTTCAACAAGATGAACAGGGTCTTCCCATCCAGCCTCTCAAAGCCACAAAGGAACAGGGCTGGATTCTCACCCCCACTGGGGAACCAAGTGTTGGCACCAAAGCTGAGGTGCCAAGTCGTGGCTGACATCCCGGTCTGTCACTGCATGTGAGCACTGGGGTGGCTCTACCTGCTGTTACCCTTTGGTGCCTCCTGCCACCCTCACTCCACAGCTGTCAAAGAGGTCCCTGCAGCAGGGACCCCGTGGTGAGCCCTCCCTGCACTGCTGGCCATTGGAGGAGTGATGAGAGGGCACAGACAGCCTCAGAGCAGCGAGCCCAGCCAAGGCATGCAGAGGTGGCAAGCAGAGCTGAGTTCCAGAGTGAGGGAGAAGAATCAGAGGGGACTGAGCCTCCTGCGCAGATGGAGACAGGCATCTGCACACTTGCTCCTCCCCTGCCCTCACTGAGGGTGGGCATGGAAGCATCACCTTCTACAATACAGTGTGCTGCAGCCAGCCAAAGATAGTAGTGACACAAAGGAGTACAAACTGGCCCAACAGGACTGTCCCAACATGGGTCCAGCAGAGCCAGCCAGCAGGAGGTGGGTGAGGACCAGCTGATGCCTCCCAAGGCACTGTATGAAAAAAGGGATTGAAAGAAGAGGGGAACAAGGAGAAGACTCCAACCCAGTCCTGAGGGTTTAATGCAACCCCCTGTGGTAATGAGGAAAACAAGTCAACCTTCCCCTGACAGATGTGGTCCCAACAGCTGCAGCTGCTGCTGGACAAGCTGTCCACGAGTGTACTTGAGATGCTCACCCAGACAGCACTCAGCCTGGACCAGGCTGCTGTGGTGATACCCACCCCACATGCAGTGGGGAAGAGCAGGCTAGCAGAGCCTTCCTGAGCCTGTTTCTTCTCACCAAGTCATACAGGCCAAGGAAGGGAAGTGTAAGGGGTCAGGTACTGCAGAAACAACCCCCAGCCTATTTTTGCTCAGAGCTGCCACAAGCATCTAGGGGTCAGGGATGGCCCCTAGGAAGGGTCTCTGCCTTCAGCCCTCAGCCTCTACTGATCGAGGGCAAAAACGTATCAGTGTTTGCAGCCCAGCTCTGGGGCTGATTTCCTGGCAGCTCTCTGCAGGGAAAGAAGGCAAGGGCAAGACAGACCTCCTGCTGTAGCAGAAGTATCATGACGTGATGGGTGCTGGTAACTGTTGAAAACCATTGCCTGTAAGACTTAGCCTCTTTGATCTCTGGCTGATACAAATTTACTCTGTGCCCCTGAACACCCTTTCTGTTTGCCTTTCCTCCCTCCTTTAGCTCCTTTATTGCCGTGCAGCAGTTGGTAGAGCTCCAGAAAGATGTAACTCCTGGGCAGGTCCAGTATATTGCAGTTGATAATCGCCCCACAGCTGGAAGGTTTGGAGAATTTTGTTTTTTTCTCAGGTAAAACATCTTAAGTCCTCTTTGTGTAATCTTGAGCAAAGAGAAGCCACCAGATAGGCACACAATGATTAACTTTGTCTGTGCAAACAGGGGAGCTGAGATCCTCCTGCAGAGGAGGTGTGTACAGGGAGAGACCCAAGTATAAAGGGGCAGAGGCCAGCATGGAGTGGAGAGCAGCGGGACTGACTGCTCAGGCTCCCGGCGTCCACTCAGCAGCACCGCAGCGATGGGTGAGTTCTCCTCTTCCTCACAGCTCCTTTTCTGCAGCACTCACAGCTCTGGGGCATGCAGGTGGAAAACCAAGCTAAGTGACAGCAGTGGGGGACCAGAGGAGCAGGAGCTGAGGAGAATGTCCAGCACCCATCCCACTTCTCCCCCTTCCACCCAACCATTTCTTCCTAGTTCTCTGCTGCTGCTGCCACTGGGCCATCTCCTGCAGCCCTGTGGACCATGTGCTCTGCACCTGGAGCACCAGGTTTTATACACCAAACTCGGCTGCAGTGCTTTGAACTGTTTGCTCTGGGTGCCCTTACTACAGATTTACTTCTTTCCCATAAAAATATCCTTTTGCCTCCAGATCTGTAGAAAAAAAACCTCTTGAATCACGTTTAGGAGAAGCATGAGAAAAGGCGGCTGCAGGTTTCTGTGGGCTGCAGGAAAAGAGCTGGCCAGGAGGGTGGCAAAACCATCTCTTACCTCATTTCATCCCTGCAGCTCCCACCACCTCGGGAGCACCCTGCTCCTGCCAGCACTCTGAGGCTCTGCCTTCCCTGGTCTGAACTCTCCAAGGGCTGGGGGGCTGCCCAGGGATCCTGATGGAGATGGGCACTTTTCTCCCCAGGGCTCCAGGCTGGGACACACCGGCTCCACAAGGATCTCGTTCTCCTGCCTGCCATGGTGGGGATGCTTCTCCTCTGTGAGAGCCCAGCACGTGCGACCAATTTCCAGGGTGGTGAGTACGGGTGCCAGGGGGACAGCTGAGGAGCTGCTAGCTTTGAGTACAGCCATACTGCCCATCACTCAGCACGGGCAGGCTCTGAGGTGCTGGCTGCATGTCCCCATGCCTGCAGCCACAGAGAGACAACAGGTCTCTGCCTCCAAACCCGAACTGCAAAGCAGGGCAATTCTTGCCTTTCATCACCAGCAGATAAAAGGCATTTCCAATACATTCCACTGGTTGTGGAGAGCCCAGTGAGATCCAGCATCAGTACCTCTGCCCCATAATAACCCGCCAGCACGTCCTCCAGTAAAGGTCCCTCATGTCTTGCTTGATCTGCTGTCACCACAGGGTTCCCCGCAGACTGCAGCCACCTCCGCAAGAACAGCCCCAGCGGGGTGTACGTCATCCAG
>JAAGNO010023370.1:0-25414 GCA_033439905.1 Ceryle rudis | reverse complement strand
GGGGGAAGGGACCTTTCAAGGTCATCTAGTCCCACCCCCCCGCAGGGAGCAGGGACATCTGCAGCTAGAGCAGGTTGCCCAGAGCCCTGAACAACCTCACCTGGAATAGTTCCAGGGATGGGGACCTTGCACCAACTTTTTATCCTTCTCTTTTCTCCCATTTCCTTTTCCATGAATATGAAACAATAATGTTTTAAGTCCATGGGACCTGACATGAACCTGTTGGAGCGGGTCCAGAGAAGGGCCATGAAAATGGTCAGAGGGCTGGAACACTTCTATGAGGACAGGCTGAGAGCATTGGGGTCGTTCAGCCTGGACCATTGAAGGCTCCGCGGAGACCTTATAGCAGCCTACCAGTATCTGAAGGGGGCTTACAAGAAAGCTGGGGAGGGGCTTTTTACGAGTGTTTGTGGTGATAGGATGAGGAGTAATGGCCTCAGACTGTAAGAGGGTAGATTCAGATTAGAAATTAGGGAGAAGCTTTTCACTACAGGAATGGTGAGGTGCTGGAACACATTGCCCAGGGAGGTTGTAGATGCCCCAGCTCTGGATGTGTTCAAGACCAGGCTGGATGGGGCTTTGAGCAACCAAGTCTAGTGGGAGGTGTCCCTGCCAATGGCGGGGGGGTTGGAACTGGATGATCTTTAAGATCCCTTCCAACCCAAACCATTCTATGAAGTACCTCTTTATGCAAAGAACTAGGTCTTACTGTTCCCATTGTTCGTGATGTTTACATGTCACAACCCACAGTCATCTCCGTCTCTCTTCAGAACGTTTTGAGAATGCCTGGTAGAATAGTTCTGGATGTTATATTCTGATGGGATGTAGGAGCTGGTGGAGCACAAAGGGGCTCCAACACCTCTCAGCACGATCACAGTCTCTGTATATGAGATACTGACAGCATCTTTAGCACAGCACTGCCTTACAACACCAGACTAATATCAGCTCTCAAGGGTCACTTAAGCCACCCTACTTGTAGGCATTTTCTGCTTGGTAGTTGCAGGGTGCTGCATTCCCCTGACATTAGTGACATACCTGTTAATGGCTTCTGTAGAGGAATGACTGGTTGTCCTGTTTGTTGTTATCCAAGGACTGAATTCAGTAATATGATGGCGACAGCTCCGTCAGCTCTGGTGCAGCCCTGGCACAGCTCTGACTGCTCAGCCCCTGGCGCTTCCACAGATCCGGAGCTGAATTCTGAGCTGATCATAGCTGGAAGTGCTGCAGTGCCAGGCACTGGGCTTTTATTCTAATGCCTCTTGCTAGTTTACTCTTCCCTTGCTACCTGTGCTTGAATTCTGGTTAACCTCACTCCGTCTTTCATCAGCTAAAAAAATACGACTTTTTTTTTTCATATGCTTTTCATACACTATTTATTCCCAAAGTCTTATTCCCAAAGTCTAATTCCCAAGTCAACAAGCTTCATGCAGGCGGGGAAGCATTCTGTACCTAAATTGGTGCAATCATGGGCAAATAACACCCAGGTAAACTTCTCAGGAAGTATCAGTGTAGATGTACCGTGGCTGCATGAATGTTGACAGCCTAATAAACAAGAAAGGCTCCGGACCGGGCTTTATACATAAACGTGAAGGTGGTATTCATCCTGCCCTGCTCTTAGGATGTGCACCTGTGTTCTCATTCTGCCTTTTACAGTACTGATAGTTCATCTTTAATAAATCAAAGGCAGCTTTTTCTTGCTTGCGTGCAGTCTGAAGGAGAGGATATCAAGTCATACCCTAAACAGTTTTGACACAGAGATAATGTTTGGTGAAAAGTGCTAATGGTAGTCTTTTATTTACAGATGCGTTTGGAAATACGCAAGGTAATGTGTTTATCTTCCCTCTTCCTCAAAGGAGGAAAATAAGATGAGAGGCAGATTATCCTTTCGTCCTCTAGCTCCAAAGGAGGCTGGTTTCCTGTCATTCCCTTGAAGAAACTCCTTTACACTTGTCTAGCCAGGACAGTTTCTAACATGTCTCTTTTGTTATGCCTGGGCACCCTGGTGACTCGGCTGACATTGATATGAGTGTTTCTCTTTCCAGTCCGCCCCTGCACGCTTGCCGTATGGGCTGACGCCTGTCAGCTGCCCAGAGCGCTGCTGCTGGAGCACCTCCTGGATCAGTGGGCTCCTCGTCACGCAGCGAGGGCTCGGCAGGAGCTGTAGGCTGTTGGCACACTGCTGGTCTTGATCTGAAATTAATTGACACAACTTGAATCTTTGGAGATGATGCCAGGAGGAAGAATGGAAGACCTGAGAGATAGCAAAGAGCAACTATGTTGGTATTCTTCAAATGGGGAGGTTTGATTTTTTGTTTGTTTGTTTTTGTTTTTCCTTTTACATCCTGGTTTCTTCAAACTGCAGCCATACAAGCTCCCATTTATAGCTTTGGAGATCTGCTACTGTCTCAATGGCTCTTTGGGTTTCTTTAGCCAGGAGAGGTTTGGTACCGTATGTGAAGATAAAAGGCTTTGTGCTGCTGTGCAGCCTCATCTGGCAAAACAGCATTGTGGAAACTTGTGCAGGGTTTTGGAAAAGGAGCAAAAGAGAAGCATCTCTTTTCTGAGTTAGGTTCCTGCATGTAGTTTATTTGAAGTAACTGGAGTATTACATAAATACTGCACCTTTTGTAAGGGCATACTTGAGTAAGGTGCCCTCACCTACAAAATTGTCACTTTGTTTTGGAGATCAAAATATTTCCTATTTCTATCTTCCCTCCCCCTTTCATATATGAAACCAGTTCTGTAAAGCTGCTTCTTTCCTTGCTCTTGGTGCCTTTTTCTGCAGGTCATGCTAACTAAATTACTCTAAAGTGTTCCAAAAATCTCTCTATTTTTTTTTTTTCCTGTTCTGTGCCTCTCTGGAAGCTTTACAAATGAAGACAGCTAAAGACATAAACAGCGTTTAAAGAGTCTGTGCCTGAGATTTGCATATGTTCAAAAATTTACCAGTCTTGTTTCCAAGATAAGTGGGGGTGAATCACCCTCTGGAGAGGTCTTTTTCTCCACTGACTGTAGAGGAACTGTAGCTTGGTGTCAGGCAGCTAAGTTGTAGGTAGCATTCATCTGACCTGAGAAAGAAAAATCCTCTTCTAAGGCAGAGATCAAGCTGGTACTCAACCGCAGAGTAATGGGAAAGTGAAATGTGAGCAGATACCACGTGAAGGGCAGAGGCAGGGACCAAGAGCCCACCACACCAAATAACGTGGTGAGGTGTGGTAACAATTCACAGGGGTACAAAACTAGTTGACCTTATAGGGGCCTTCCAGTACCTAAAGGGGGCCTGCAAGAAAGCTGAGGAGGGGCTGTTTACAAGGGCATGTTGCAATAGGATGAGGGGCAAAGGTTTTAAGCTAGAGAAGGGTGGATTTATATTGGACATTAGGAAAAGTTCTTTACTATAAGGGTGGCGGAACACTGGAAGAGGTTGCCCAGGGAGGTGGTTGAGTCCCCATCCCTGGAGACATTCAAGGTCAGGCTTGACAGGGCTCTCGGCAACCTGCTTTAGTTGCAGATGTCCCTGCTCGCTGCGGGGGGGCTGGACTAGATGATCTTTAAAGGTTCCTTCCAACCCAAACCATTCTATGACTGGCAAAAGGATGATGCCTTTTTCATCACAGGTAATGTTTGAAAGTAAAAGTGATAGCTTGTATCAGTTAATCAAGAATATAATTGATACTTTGTTCCCTGCAGACCCTGTCCCCAAGACTGGGTGCAGACAGCTGCCTGCTAGCTTTGCCTATTTTCTGGGCATCTGGGAGCATCTCTCCCCAAGCGATGAGATGTGTGCCAGCTCCAGAAGCCATTTAAACACATTTACACAACTGTGACAACATGACTGAGTCCTCTTTGATGTCTATATGAATGCAGCAGGCAGCTGTCTGCACTTCTCATCTTAAGTTGGAAGGGACCTCTGGGGATTGTATAGTGAAATACCTGTGAAGAGCAAGTTCAGCCAAATCAAGTCACTCAAGATAGTATCTAATCAAATTCTGAATATCTCCAGGGATGAAGATTCCTTAATTTCTCTGAGCACCAGCTTACAGTGTTTGGTCATCCTTGTTGGTGGTGAAGAATAGGAATATTCTGCTATCTAGTTGTACTTTCTTTGTTTCAGCTTGTGTCTGTTGCCCCATTCTGTTGCTCTGCACCTTCCAGAGGAGTCTGAATTTGTCTTGTCTACATCTTCACATTAGGTAATTGTAGACAGCGATAAGATTCCTCCCTGAAGCCTTCTCCTCTTACTGTTGAGCAAGTCCATCTCTCTCAGCATCTCCTTTGCCATCCTGTCTCCCAGCTCCTGGTCACCTTGGTGGTCTTTGGTGGACTTACTCTGGTATGCTGATGTCTGTCTTGTATTGGTGAACCCAGTATAGGACACAACAGTCCAGAAGTGGTCTCACGTGCACTGAATAGAGAGAAAGGATCATTTCCCTGGACCTGCTGGTTAATGCAACCCAGTATACAGAAAGCTTTTGGTTCAAGGATGCCCTGCTGATGTGTTTTCATTACACATGCTCATCCTGTAGATACGCCCCTTATTCATCTAGGTAGAGTAGAAGAAACAGGGAAAAGTGATTCCAGTATACACACTGAGTTGGAATTAAACGTGCTATTCTAATGAATAAACCTCTGATGAATCACAACTGCACTGTATGAAGAAGTCTGAGCAGGGTTGCCATCACCCAAGTTGCAGTTCTCGGGGTTTATTTAAAAGTACCTGTTCCATGGTCATCTTTGAAAAGGAATTTCTCAAGTTCATTTCAAATTCATCACCAAAAAAAAAAAAAAGATATGAATGGTAGATGAATGTTTGAACAGCTTCCCTTACACAGAAACATAATAGGAGGCATGAGTGTCTTTACCTTTAGCTTATGCTATTTATGTTTGCAAACAGCAATTTAAATAACATTAATCACACAAAAGCTCCATTACTGAGAAGAGAGATGTTACTAAAAAGGACAGTGGTTTTTACCCAGGGTTTGGTTGGTTTTTTTTTTTTATATTTTTTTATATATGTCTTCTACTTGTGAAAGACCTTGACCCCTAAGCATGCATTTTGGAAATGACAGCATATAGTGCAAAGGGAAAATGGGTTCTTTTCATAGCTAACTGCTTAGTAATGAAAGAGCTCTAATTTTACTTAAAAAAAAATCTAGTATATGAAGTGAGGAAAGATAAAGATTCCCGGGGTACTTCTAAATGATGACCACAGAAAATGTTGAGAAATATTACCTTATGTTTTAAGTATTTAATAACTTTTTTAGTATCTTCAAGAAAATTAGGCTATTCTTATCCCTGAGATTGAAGGTTTCCAATTGCACGTACGTAACTAACTGTTTTATTAGGAGAGGACTGTATGGTAAGATTTTGGCTACCGTGCTTGCAAGCAATGATCAAAATATCTCGCCACAGTTCCAGGTTGCAAGAGAGGCAATATCTTTCCATTATTAATAATAAAGTCGTAATGATAACTGCCTGCACTAGCTATAGGCCTGGCCAAAAAATTGTGATTTACTGATTCATGATCACATTACCTAAGTTGATTAAAAAATATTGAATTAGGGACTACTCCTACAGAAAAATTGAAAGATCTCTATTGGAATTATTCTCCTTTAGAAACCAAAATGGAATTGATAGTGACAATTATTATGTTTCATAACAGTTTTATATAGGGCTATCCATAAGTCCGGATTTCATTTAATATCACCTTCTACCTTCTCTTTTGTTAATTGAGGAATGAAATAATAAATTTGATAATAATTGGTGGGCAAATAATAGCTTTGGATTTTGCAAATACATCTGCTATCGGAAGGAATTAGTATCTTGATCTGATTAAAAATTTAGAGTTGCATAAATGGTTTTGTCCTCGTCGTAGGTTTAAAATAAACACAAAGAATATAAATAAGCATTGCCTAGTATAAAATACATTGGCATCCTAAATGAGTACTGAAAATTTAAGTGAAGTGAAACTGGTAGTGTAGGGGAAGGTTCATCTGAAATACCTTTGGGAGTCCAAATTGATTATTGGAAGAATATAATATACTTGTCACCTTCAGTTAAACTAATTAGATGGTTCAATAAACTAAATGAAGCGGCAATTAAAGCATCAGAAATAAAAGTTCTTAATGCTTATCCTCTTTCTGGATTATTTTGCAGTTTAACACATTTTGTGTCTATTGGTATCTATGATGTTATACAGATTTACTTGCGAGAAAACCACCCAAAGCATCGTTCATCTCTCACCGTGGACCTCTGACAAGCTAATGAATTTTGGATTTCGGATAGGGATCTGTTGTCCTTTTTACATTTTCCACCTAGCCACTCATAAACGGGTTAGAAACAGAGAAGATATGCTGTTTCAAGGGATTAAAACCTCTGCCATTTGTGTTGGTGAGAACTCACTGTAGAAAATCATCTGAAGTGTTTTTCTTATCCTTCAAATTTCACCTGAAGACAAACATAGAAGATAGTCCTTCTGTCAGTGTGAAGGGGTAGGAATAAATTATTTAAGAAAAATAGGAGATAGAAAATCCTGGATAAAAAAAAAAAAAACCACCCCAAAGTCTTTCTTTAGACCACCATATTTTATTTCAGTTATTCAGATAAAGTTGTTTTTATAGGGGCAACCTGATGTCGTTTAACTTATTTGTCACTTAGTCTTGCAGATGAAAACACTCTCCACGTCTGTGGTCAAAGATGCAAACCAGAAAATATTAAAATGCAGGGGCATTCTAGGCTATGAGAATGTTTCAAATTAAGTGGATGAAGGTTGTTCTGAAACTGTCCAAGAACACCAGCAGATTCTGCAAAACAGCTGAGCGACTCTAGAGGAGATGAGGAGGCAGTTTCTGTATCACAGGAAGATGGGAGAATGGTATCTGTAGATGGAGAAGAGACACTGTTTGAATATGGAGTGCTTCAGTTAAAGCTGGAAGAGAAGTATCTCTTTCTTTTTTTAACTCTTCCTCTTCCTGAGATCCTTGTTACAGAGTTGTGTAAAAAATGGAGAAATTGGCAGTGGTGCAGTTATGGTTTTTCTCCTGGTCTCATGGTGGGTCTTTTGTTTTAGAGAATGTGAGGGAAGACCGGACTTTAATAAGTAGCAAACAGCAGGTCTCATGCTTACACAGAAGTAACCCAAAAACCTAAAAAGAATATGTAGGAAGGCATAATTTATAGGGCTTTGTGAAGGGCGTTGCAGTTTAATCAGTATATTTTATTCCATCTGAGTCTGGCTCCGTCTTCTCTGTAACACTCCCTGGGGGCAGAGGAAGAACTCCAGTCGATTTGCCAGGCGTGATTTCCTCTTTTGGATTTTCACGGTATCCTGTGAAAGCAGGTGATCATGATTGTTGATCTGGAACATTGTCTGAAAAAGGCAGCGCTCAGAGCTGTGGCCAAGGGGCTGACCAAACCCCCCAAAATCTGGGCTAATCCAGCAGTTTAGGCAGGGATTTTTGGGTCGTCTGCTAAACACATATTTGCGAAAACTCGCCAGACTGAATTTGTCTTCCTTTGGAAGAGGAATCCAAAGTAGTCTGTGGTATTTAGCACCCCAGTCATTGCAAATCACTGGTATGAATTATGGATTGCTGTACCTCAAAGAGAAAGGAGTACCCAAATTACTTTAAGGGATTTGCAACCCTCATACTTGCTGCATCCTGATTTTCATTGCTTAGGGCCTGCCTGTTGAGTCAGAAGGACAAAGTCATTCAAACCTGAGACAGGTAGGTATGCAGCAGTATTTGTTAATGAGAATAAACTTCTTTAAGGGTTGAATGCTTCAAAGCAACGTTTGAATAGAGGAGGGGCTTTCAGTAAATATTTCTGGTGTCAGAACGTAAGGCAGATTAGCACCTCACAACACAATACAGAGCACTGAGGAAATGTTGGGTTTGGTTGTTTTTTTTTTTTAAAAGCATGTGCTTTTATTTTGACTTCTACTGTGGGGATGTTAATTCACGTTTAGTTTTGTTACACTGACTCCTGAAAATCTGGGCTTTCTAGCCCTGGTGAATATACGGCTTATCAAAGGCCTATATACATCTAAGTTCTTATAGATAATTATCTTCTTGGCTTCCATTCTTTGTTATTTATTGCATACCTTTTTCTGAAAAGGTGTCTTACTTCTTGTAACACACCACATGTGTCTAAGTTTTGGCTTTTACATTTGTTTTCTTTAAGGTATTCCATGGGCACAACACTGATGTATCTTGTTGCCTTCAGTGTGCATTTTCAAGTAACTTCTTGTCTGTGAAATATGTCTTATGTTCACATAGCACCTCTTCCTGGGAAGAAACCCAATGTTATATAAGCAATAGCACATAAGGGATGTCTTAGCCTGCTTCCTGAGGCATTCTTATCCCTCTCATACAGGGCTTTTAGCTGCACGTACAGCCTGCAGATGATTGAAAAGACATTAAGATCACAGCAAACATTTTAGATGTTTAAGTTTTATTGTTTTCTACTGGAATGGGGCATACAAAAATAAAATAAAATAAAAAAATAAAATCAGTGAATTAGATGCTCCAAGATTCACAAGGATCTTGGCAAAAATGATCTATCACAGAAAATTACCAGCAGAGATGCAGTCCCCACTGCTCAGTCTCTCGAGGCTTGTGACTTCTAGCTATCCTCAGGCCCTCCAAAATACTCTCAGTTGTTCAGCGTAAGAAAACACGGACAAATTTCCTTTCTGGTCCCTTGAAAATCTTGCACATGTTTGATGTGAAATGAGGAGCTGCGTAAGGACAGGGCCAGGGGCTGATGAGATGTGTCCCTCCGCGGTCTCCGTTAGCCGCTGTCATTCTGGGATTTCCCTGGGTGTATCAGCTATCTCAAAGAGGAGGTGACGCTGTCTAAACAATCCTACACTAAGTCAATTCCCCTATAACATTTAGTAAGAACTGAGTCTTCCTTTATGCCAATAAGAGTGATTATTTATCATGTTTGAGTTCTCATTATTATTCATGCATTTCTATGACTAAAGGCAACATTTTCTCTAAGTAGACTGTGAATTTCCTGATAAAACCAGCTAGACTTAGATCGTTATTATTCCTGCACGTCTTTGTGGCTGGTTCTATCTCTTTTGGTTCAGAAATGTTGATTAATTATTCTACTTGATCTTCACTTATTATGGAAGTACTATGTAAATTATTTCAAAAATGTCCTAGTTTAGATTTCATTACTGATCTTCAGTGTAACCTGGGTATTGTGAGTATGAGAAGTGCATGCCTTTCGAACACACGTCTCAGATTTGAAAATTCAGCCTGTATTTTTGTTACAGGTCTTATGACCTGTTGTTTACTTTCTCTGTTAGCAATATACTTCTATGCCTTCCGAGTTAATTATCCTGGCTTCTGACTAGCAGCTTACTATCGTTAGTGCCTGCAAATGTATTCCTTAGCAATTCAAAACATGCATATTCCTTAGCAATTATAACATGCGTTTAGAATTCAACAGGCAGAAAGAACAAAGGTCCTTTCTGTCTTGTACGCGCTACATATATACATTTTTGTTAGCCCGAGTGTGGAGCAAAACTCTGATGGGATCTGTGGGCCACATGCATTTGTTTTAGCCTTCTTTGTGAGAAGCTTCAGTGATGTGAATGGAATTTCGGCTCATAGAAAAGAACATAGGGTGCAGTGGAGAGCTCCAGTGTACCTTGGAGGGGCACAGCTTTGCTGCTGAAAGCTCATGTTGAGCAGTCTCTGATGTTTTCCTAACTTTTCATCTGTGAATGTGCTCTAGCCTATTCTGTTTCCCAGAGGGCTGTTTCAAGTTGATCACATTTCACCCCTTTAATATAACGCCTTCTGTCATTGCTGTACTAACAGTGTGTATTACTCTTTGCAGGCAGATAAATATTCTTTTTTTTTTTTCTTGCCCCAGTAAAGAATAACTTATGCATCAAATGTTTATTAATTCATTTACCAAGTTGAAGATATTAGGAATAAAATCAGAGAATTTGAAATGTATTTGCATTTCTTTATTCTTCATCTTTCAGCTTGAAATATTACAACATCGCGTATTCCAGGGAGGATTTGTAGTAGCTGAGCAACATGCCTAAGAAGTTCTGGAAAATTTTTAATTTTCTAATTTTCCTTACTGTCATTTTTTAAAGAGTTTTGTTGAATTTGGTTACAGGAAGTTTCAAAAAAAAAAATGCTGGTCTCAATTTTATCCACCTTTTGTGTTCTGCACTAGTTTTGTTTATTAAAGAATCTTTCTCAGCAAAATAAATACACTGTCTGCTGTTGGTTCCTTCTCAGAAGGAGACAGTTTTCCGAATTCACAGTGGACGCACAGTTACAACTGTTACTTCTACTGCTTACTTCATTATCTAATACTGTAGAAGTTATGAGAGAAATTCTATGTTTAGCACCTTTTCATCTGTTTTCTTAGGGAAGTTTATGCATTTTAAATTGCACATGGGCTGGGTTAAAATCAAGAAATATTCTGGATGAGAGACAGGAGACCTGATCTGTCCTTTCCCACTCACAAATCCTAGGGGTAGATTTATACTTTCTGTGATTTGTTCATTATATGGTCCTGTGAATCTTGTATTTCTGGCCACTCAATGGTTGTGTTTCAAAACTTCTTTCTCATCTGGGAGGTGCTGCTGTGGAATTAGATCTCCCATTTGTTTGGTAGGTGTTTAACCATTAGGCTACCACACAGATGATTAAAAAAAATCCCTTCCTATTCTTTTGACAGTATCTCAGCTTGAACTTCAAGCAGCATGCCTTAGGGATGTTCTAAATACACTTTCCATATCGGACCTACTCTGGTCATAGTTTGGGCCCTACCTTTAGCTAATATAAGGGCTTCAAGCTTACCAGGGAAGCTCCTCAAGATGGATGGTACAAGAGAGTAAGTTATCTAGAGTGACTTCAGGCAATTTAAGGAAGATCAGAAATTTCTCCTGGATGACTAAATACGTACATGATGTAGGAGAATACCAAGAGTATTCTCCTAGTCTTTTGAGATAACAGAGGCTAAACAGCTCTAGGGTGATGATTCTTCTTCTGCCTTCCTAACCCTTTTTGCGGAAGACAAAATCTCAGGTTTTCCCTTAACAGGGTTTTGCTTTTCTGTAACTTTATACCTGTTTGGATAATAAGTAAATAAGTTTCCTGCCATGAGATAATTACTCTATCGCAGTCAAAAATTCAGTTTATCTTCTCTGATGTGGCAATTGTCTGAGCATTTGAAGAGGCAGATGAGTCTGAACATAGGATGGCAAGAAGAGCTGTAAGGAAGAAGCAACCTTCACGGTCATCAGATGGAAGAACTCATCACGACATGTCAGAACCCCAGGTACCCCACTGTGGGCAAGGGGAAACAACGGCACCCAACACACTGGCTTGTACTGCTTCAAAAGCAGAATATAAGCTGCAGCCTGATTTGAAGTGTGAGCAAGTGAAAAATGCAAGCTTAAAAGGAAAATGGGATCTTTATGTTAAATACTGTTTACTTACATTATGGGCTATAGGTCTTGGTGCTGTAACAAACAGTGCAGGGGGAGGCCCCAGACAGACACAGGTCTTTCTGTCTCTTCTGTAGGTTGGAGGACATCTGAACTACTGTCTGGGGAAACTCCTCTTCATATCTTTCCTTTTGAGTGCTATTTTTCTTCTTTGTGTACCACATTAAATAACAATAAGTTAGCTACATTTTCCTGCACTGCTCTAGAAAAAAAAAAAACAACCCCACAACCAATAAACAACCCCAAAGCATTTTGGATGGACTCATTACTCTGCAAGATGGGGGGAATTCAGGCTCACCAGCCATTTGCCTGCCTTTAAAACACTATTCCAAGTCACTTTCTTTTTCTGCGGTCACATGTAACAGGAAAATCTCTCTACAGGCAAGATGGACACTTATAGGGAAATGTCTTTAAGTGATTGCAACTCCAGAAAAGATTAGATATATGGCAAGAGGGAAA
Organism: Ceryle rudis; assembly: GCA_033439905.1. NCBI lineage: Eukaryota > Metazoa > Chordata > Aves > Coraciiformes > Cerylidae > Ceryle > Ceryle rudis. Next base: position 13,467 of record JAAGNO010023370.1, on the reverse strand, counting down.
GAAAAGTTGAACCCATAAAGAGAAGGATGAAGGAAAAAAAAAATGTCAGGTTGATAAAGGCACTGCAACCCATTTCTGATTCAAACATTTTGGCTCAGTAATTTCTTTGCTCTGAAGAGGACAGTGAGAGAAAACAATGGCAAACAAACCACTAGGATAATAAAAAATAAAAATCTGTGAAGTGCTTCTGTGACTGAAAAGTAAGAGCAAGTGCCTTTCTTCTTTTTCTCTCTTGTTTAAACATCTTAGCTAAGAAAACTTGTGGCTCTTGTTATTCCCCCTTTACACTGTCATCTAATCTACATGCTAATTATTAGAAAATTCTAGGGTTTCTTTCTTCAATGTGTTTGTAACTGGAGCAGATGATAGGCACAGATGGCTGCATTTTCAACTTTTCAGACAGACTTTCCTGCTTGGGTGAATGCATGAGCCTACAGGTAATATTCATGGTGTCTTCTACCTTCCTCCTTCATACAAAGACAAGTATTGCTCAGACATCAGCAGAAGTGAGAAGCTCTTTGGCAGTAGGGGGGGCATGCAAGCAGTCCATTTGCCATAAAAATGGTTCCCTGGTGGTGTTTGAGGGACAGAGTAGGAGATCTGTGGCTGAGCTTTACGCTTGAATGCGCGATGTTTCCTACATGTTCTCCTCACCACGACTGTGCAGTAGTCATATACCAAACAATAGCACAGTAATTACACAGCGGCATCTGAACAAAGTCTGTCTCAGATGCTGGAATTCAAATCTATTTCTGGGGGAATATAGGTGGAAAAAAAAAAAAGAGATAGTAACAAAAGTGTTCTTCAATTGCTGTGATTTAAACAGGTGGGAGATTTTTATTCCTCTTTATAGACAGCCCAGGTTTACGTGACTTGATGCAGCACTTGAATATATCCAGCAAAACTTTAAGGGCCAAGGCATGTAAGTGTCTGACTTGTACACAAGCCTTAAAAATCAGCACCTACTTTTTATTTAAAGGTGGCAGTCATCAGGGAAAAGCTACGACAACAATATAATTAAGAAAGCAACATGGTTAGTGAGTAAACTTGTACTGTTTAATTCAAAGAAATGGAAGAATGAACAACCCAAAAACACTAGGAAAAAGAGTAGTCCACCCCAGCACCCCAGCAGGCTGTCAGTTAATTTGGGAGGGAAATTAAAGAACTGAAACAAGAGGCAGCCTCATCATTTGCTAAGCTTGTGAATTGAATCTCAGAAATAGAGCAAAGCTTAATAAAAACAGATGAGAGGGCAGAGTAACTGGTGCAGCAAACAGCAGAAAGAGAATTGAAAGGCATATTGGTTCTTTTTTATTCAAGAGAGACAATTGTGCATAAAATGCTCTAACTTCTGAAGCTGATCAAGAATGAATAATACAAAGATTTATGAGTAATCAGAAGAAGAAAATTATTAAATGTTACAATTCATAAATTTATTTTTAAATTAAGTGCTGGAAGTAAATGAGAATTTTGATTACGTGCCAGCACAAACCCAGAGGACACTGATCTCAAGGAGGCAGAGTCTTTTTCAAGTTTAGTGTGGGTGGCAAAACTAGTGAATTGAGTTTAGTCTCCATTAAAACTTCCAATTTCCTAGCTGTTTCCTTTGATTGTTATACTTCATTTTATACATTGAACAATTTTTAGTCATCTGTAAGTGAAAAATTGAACATGTTTCTCTATCATACTGCAAGGTTATCGGTGGATCTTAGCCAACATGGAAGAAAGGGGGAAAAAAATCTTTGACAGATTGCAATTTGTGCTATAATTGAATAAACGTTGTTTGCCTGGGAACGTACACTGTTAATATGCCTACAAGATATGTTTTATCACATTTCGAGATGTAATAATACTGAAATTTATGCTTGTGAACTAGTAGGAGATGTGCAGCATACTACCAAACCCTTTCTAGAATAAAAAAAAAACCCCAAACCAACAATTTAAATAATACACTGATTCTTATGCATATCCCAGGGTCCTGCTGTTAGTCATTTAGAGCTGAATGGAGATAAGCTTCTGCTCTGAAAAAGCTTTTTCCTGATACATAAGGTTCATATTTGTAAGTGATTTTTTTTACAGCTCTAACCACGAATATTTAATGTATTACCAACAGAAGTAAAAAAAAAACAAACCAAAAAACCCCCGAAACAACAACAACAAAAAACCCACAACATATTTTTATTCCCTAATTCACTTAACAGAAAATATCCATGATGTTGTGGTTTGACTGGCTATTCTTGGCTAGCTGTTTTTTCTTACTGTTATTTCTTCTAACAGATTTTTTTCCTCAACTTAAAAATTTTCAAGATGCCCCAAAACTTAAGAACTACTGCAGAGGTATATGTCCTATAACTTGGGTTCTTTTGTGGCGTTGTACTCTTTTTTTTCTGTTTTCTTTTTGGTTTTAGATGGGACAAGCAGTCGTATAAAGACAATAGCAAAGGAATCTCAGAAGCAAAAGGAGGATTCCCGGTGTTCTCACTCCCCTACAACACAGGTGTAGGAAACCCCTAGGATACTGATGGGCATGCGGTATTACTGAAACTGCATTAGAAAGAAACCAAAGGAGTGTGTGTTCCTTCTCAGATAAGGTCTTGGGAACCTCCTGGAGGAACGTGCAGGAATTAATGTATCCTTCTCAGGCAATGTATTTGAGAAATTATTTCACACGTATTTAATATAGCTTTTTAAAAGCGGTCCTGGGATCTTGTCCGGTCTTATCATTTTGTTCTCTCTCCTTTTAAAACACTCTTAAGGGACTCAGACACATTTTAAAGATGCAGAGTCGTCGTGCTAAATTTTGTACCTAGTGAAGGTGAGGTGTTTAGCTTCCTTTTCCTTGGAGAACCAGAGGCAGCAAAATCCTATAAAACATCCCCAGAAGTGACGTTGTTAGGGCTACAAAAGAAAACCACAAATTTTAATTGGCAGGAAGAAGCAGGTTTTTCCCTAGATTCCTGCTGCAGGCAGCAGGGATTTGGCTCTGTTGTTCTTTTCCAGTGTTGCAAACTTTTTAAAATAGGGATGTTTGTTTCTGTTTCCAGCTCTGTGTCTCTCAAAAGTGTCTCTTCCTAAAGTGCAGGAAGCTGTGAAATGAAGCTAGATTCCCCCATCTCTTTCAGAAAAGGATTTTTTTTTTTTTAATGACTCCTCCTGTCCAAACTGGAGGAGTTTTCTGCGTGTTTTCACTTTCTGCCAGGTGATAAGTGATCTCCGCTCAAGCCCAGTAAGTTAAAGGGCTGTAATTTGTGCTGCTCCACCAAGACTAAAGTTCTCAATTACATGTCCTCTTTTTAGTGGTCTTGAGGTGGAAATGATTAATAATGGAAAAATGCCTTCATTGCTGCTTTAATTAAGGGGGGAAAAAAAAAAAAAAAGATTCCTAGCAAAAAGAGACTCGTGAACTCAGCTTGGCAACCTCCAAAGGTATGTGATTGGGTCATCATGGCTTGTTTACCAATTAAAGTATGCAGAACAACAGAGTCAAACTTTTGGAAAAGTAATCCACTGTTTTATAAGGATAATCATCTCCCCTATTAGTACTTCGCTCCTAATATTTTGTAGCTCCTTTGTTACACATGAGAACTGAACTTAGAGAGGTAAAGCAAAGGAAAAGGCATTTCTACTGTTAGATCCGTAAGAAATAAAGGAGTAAATGCAGTGGAAATCCTTGGGGAGGTGGAATGTGCACGGCTATTTCTGTACTGAATTTGGAATTGTGTTTATTTTTATATGCAGGTTGGGCAAGGCAACTGATTTGCATGAGTTTTTGGCAATGGGACACAGTGATTTTGAAAACCAGGCCCCCTACGTAGAGGCTTTTGTGCAGGGCAGTCTTAAGTTTCAGTATTTCTAGGGCTTTATCAAATTAACAGACACAGTTTGTACAGCCAGAGTGGGATCAGTGCCCTCAGGAGTGACTGTCACTGGCCACTTTCCTGGACCTTTTTCTCGAGTATCTCTTTGCTCCTCCCAGGAGTTTTGGATTCTTGCTCTTCACTGGAAGCATGAGAAGCATGAACTTTCTTTTATACATGAAACCATTGCTTTGCCATCAGTTTAATTCAGAATATTCTGGTCTTGTCATCAAAAGAAGCCATATCTCCTTTTTGTGCCTCCTGTTATTTCTAGTTGATTACTGCTAGTCCAGCACTTTTCTCCTCAACTCTATCTGGGCAGCAAGCACAAGCCTTTGTGCAACCAGACAGGGAGCATCACCAGTATCACCTTATCTGAAATGGACTGAACCTGGCAAAAATACCACCCTAGATGCTATGTTTATCTTACCTCAACAGTCAGGGTGGTTCTGATTACTTGAGTGATAGAACTGATGCATGAACCGGGAAGGAGAGGAACAAGAACCTGGCAGCATGGGAGAGGACAAGACTGCGCATTTTTTTTTCAGCAGAGCAGATGTGTGTCAGCTGATACTTCTTAGGAAACTGCTGTGAGAAAACTTTGGAATCGTTGGGAAATTGCTGACCAGCACATTCTGAACAGAAGCTGTTGCTGTCTGAGTGCTGATTGGGTTGGTGGCAATTGCTTTATACATTGTGGTTCAGTGCGTTTAGCATACAAATGGTGTTTTCTTATCGTTTAAGGAAAGGGTTATCAAGAGCTATCAAATTATTAATTAAGAAATCAACAGAACTTGTGATATGGTCAGAAGACTGAAAACAAGCTGATGTAATAATCATACAGTGTGCATTCTTTTAAAAAGAGATTTCTCTGGGTGCCATGCAGAACAGAAATACTGGAGTGAATCAGAGAAGTAATGCAGGGTAAGATACACTAGCATAACAATATAATAAGATCATAGATGTGTTGTATTTGATATCCTCTGATGCTACATGAGGAAAAGGTGGAATCTAGACAATACCTGTTAAGCGAACTTTGATAGAGAGTAACTGTATCTCCTGCTCTACATGAGTAGGGAGTCTTGTTTTTGTGTATGAGATGGATTTGCGTCTTCAGGCAGACTTACCAATACTGTCTCAGCAGCTTTCTAGATGTTAAAAATATTTTTGTTGGAAATGCTGTATTTGTTAGTGTATGTTTGACAAAACACACGGCTGCAGACAGGCAGGTGGTAAGGAAAAAAAAAAGCATGAATCTTTTCTGTTTGGCTCCACTGGAATGGTAGTGGTCACTGTAACATGCAGTGACTTCTGGAGTTGTCACAAAATGGTGGAAGAGTTATGTCGATGACAGGGGCAAGGATTATCTTTTCCAGTTGTTTTCAACTATACGTATCTCTGTTTCCATGAAAATTGCTGCTTTAACCTCCCATTGTTATCCTTGCACAGAAAAGAACTTGCTACCTCATTTGCCCGCTGTCATCTTAATATAGCTGCCTGTGACCTTTGCCTCTTTCTTCGTATGAGAGCATAACTGATGTTTTTTGCCATTATAGGAAGGCTAAAGTTGAGGTGACTGCTTTTCTTTTTACTTATAACTCAAGACAGGGTGCAAACCAAGCTCTGCTGGTATGCAAACCTAGTGAATCAATCCACTGTGTTGCTTCAATGAGCTTTGTTTCCCAATTATTTAGCCTGTGGCTGATTGCTGAAATGTCCCCTGTGCCACTTCTTTTAATGTTATTTACTGCAAAAGGAAGGGGTTGGTTGGTTTGTTTGGGTTTTTTTTTCCTTTCTCTTTTTTTTTTTTCCATTTGATTTATTTCTGTGAGTTGAACATCATGTTTTTCCTGCTCACGATAATAATTCAGGTTGTAGAGGGACATGTTTTGACAGGAACATCATACATAACTTTAAAATTAAGAGTTAACAGAACTCATGACTTATATAGTATGACAGTTTTAGGCCTTGTTGTTCCTAAAAGGCTAGGTAATGTGAATAAGAGATTTCCTTTAATTAGCTTTATTTACTGTTCCCTGTAATGAAACATCCAAAGGACCTTTAGTCTGCGATTTTACATGGGCTGAGAGAGGGTACTACAGGCTGTTCCTTCTGAGATAGTGCTGGTATTGCAGGATGCTGTGGTATTACACCACTGCCCTCCCTGAGAAATGTTATGGCAGCTAAACCTGCCTGTATTGTCGAAGTGCTGCTATTACTTTTAATAGTTTTGATTTCTCTCTTTTTTTTTAATTAGTCTAGCACAGCAATTGCCAAGGTGACAAAGTGGCGAGCAGCACTTGAAAACTTCATGTGGCAGCTTCATAGTAACAGATGAGGATTTTAATTGTGTGCACTGCTTGGGTTTCTGGTGGTGTAACCCAGTAACCATCTGTATTTTCCAGCATTAAGCCTTTGTAAATGCTAATAATACGTAGATACTAATAATAAACTGCAGAAAGCTCCACAAATGAAACCAAAATGAAGAAAATTAATTGACAGAATAAACAGAAAAGTTATAAAAAATGATGAGCAGGAAAATGTTTCAAAGACAGCCTAGTATATGAAAAGTTTCAAAGACAGTCTATTATTTGACATCACAAAGAGTCAAAGTGTATTTCAAGTGCTAAGTCTTGATCCTCAGATTCCTCAGTCAGAAACCAGTGGTGCCAGCTGTGAAATATTTTCCCATGGGAAATAATTATGGCCATTTTGGTCTGTAAGGGGCTTGTAAACTGACCAGGCTACACCCTGTGAATGAAATTCCTGAAGGGATTGGAGGGAAGTAGGAATGTAACAACCCAAACCTATTTGGAACAATTCTCCTTACCGACTAAGGTATAATCAGAGAGAGCTGTAGAAAGAAAGTCATCATCAGGAATATAGAAGCCCAAGGGAAAAGGAGGAAATGGTAGTTTAAGCACAATAAGGACCTTATTTTATCAAAGATGGGTGTAAATACAGCAGAAAAAAACCCTTGGACAATATCAAAATAAAAATTTCTCTTGAGATCAAAAGCTCCACTGTGTGTGAAGAGAGGAGTTGTTATGTTGATGTTGTGTGCAGGTGTTGTTGTCTTTCTGGATCTTTGTACATTGCATAAAAAAAAATAAATTAAACTCACGAAGGTTCATAATGCAATCAGTTCTTATTTCTGAACAGAGGGACAAAGAACATTTCAAGATGAATACTTCTTTGTTTCCTCTACTTCTTTCTTCTTGGTCCTTTACGTTGCCCTTTTGCTGGTTGTCATGGTATGGATCTTGAATTTAAGTTTCCCAGACGCCATAGAAGGGTCACATTGTCCTGCTTATTTGGCTCCCTTCTTTCCCCTCTTCTATTATTAATTAAATATTAATTCAATGGTTCCCTCTTCTCCCACTCCAACAATGATCTTAGAATCAAGCTTTTTGATTTCCTCCACATCCCTCCATAATTATTTAATAAAAATCCAAGAAAGATTCAGGCTTTTCCAAAGCACAGTGATTGCCTGTCATGGAAAATAATAGATCTCTATTTTATTTTATTTTTTTAAGTAAAATCTTATTAGTGTCAATGGTTACCTTCGAGATACAGCTATGCTGATGCTCTTTGAGCAAGAATAAAAGACACCCTTCTATTTGCACTTAGGCTAACAGTGGGTCTGGGGCTTCATATACAACAAAAAAAATATATATTCTGATGGATAAACATAAGTTCCTTTTCCATAAGACCATGAGTTGCTTTTACAAAGTCTGCTTTAGTTTCCTGTCTCCGATGGTCGCCAGTGACCCTGTCCTTGAAATGTAGGGAGAAGTACAATAGACATGCAAACATAGAGTGATGTTTTATCCAGATATTCTCCAAGCAAACACTGATCTGTTATTTTTGTAGCTTCCAAGTCAGAAATGCTGCCTTATATTCAGTGCTGCTAAATAGAATTTTTTTTTTCCCTTTCATCCAATATTTTTTTTCTGTCTTCCTTTGCATCCAGGTATTCTTTACTGTATCCCCAATACAGTTGAACTACACATATGAGGGATCCTTTCTGGTTTGAATCCATAATTTACTATTGTCATTCATTGCCCTTTCATTCTTACATTATGAAAGGTGAAAGACTGAACCTTTCTCCACTCTGCATTCATTGTTTATAGACATTCATCGTATTGGTCCTGTTTCCTGGCATCATTTGGATGATCCTGGTTGCCCCTTTCTAGTCCTTTCATTGTTCCGTTACATTTTTCTGTCGCTTTTTGTGATGTTTTGTGACTTTTTGCATTGGGGTTTTGCTGCTATGCACAGCTGTCTCTTTTGAGAGGAATATAGAGGAAGGAGAGTCTGGAGATGGAGGGCGGCTGCCCCTGCCTGGGCACCATGCTCAGGTGAGGACAGGAGGGACTTGACATTGACCCCTTAGCAGGGTCTGGGGTCTGCTCTTGTGAGAGTGAGGGCTGGAGGGCACACATAGACCTCTTGAGAGGGCAGAGAGCATTGCCTGGGGATCAGGGGGAGTGGGTAGACCTTCTTGCAACTCAAACAATCTTAAGCTTACAGGGAAGGAAGGACTTGCCTGAAGGTGAATGGTGGGTAGGGAGAGCACTGCATGTATAAACAGCTCTATTTTCTGTTAAGCTGTGACTGTGTTGGGATCCTGCCACCCTTTTCAAAACTTTTGACAACAATGGGATCCTGCCCTGTTTTCAAGAGCCTGGCTCCCTGCCGGAAGCACCTTGACGGCCCAGTTGTGATGGGAGAAGGTTCCAGTGGAAGCAGGGCTACCTGGAGTTGTAAACGTTTACTGCTGAGAATTGCCGTGACCATTTCTGTTTGTAGATCTGGCCCCTTGTCTTATCTGTTGAGTAACTGCCATGATCTACATCCTTTATGGTGAAGAACCATCTCAATTACAGTCGTTTTGGTCCAGCACAGGACCGTCCTGTCACTGCAGTGTGCGACTATGAGCACACATTGACTTTGTGCTGTGCCATCCAGATCCTCTGCATTAATGGAGACAGTTTTGCTGTCACGTTCTGTAGCTGTGACTTTATTCTTGTGATATTGATGGAAGCAGTTCAAGCCTTAGTGGGCAACACAAAAGTGAAAATCAGCAATGTTCAGGGGAACACACTGCAAGGATAGGTTAGGTGGTCACATCTTTCTCCAAGTTCCCTCCTCCCAAGCTGATTTGGGCTTTGCCTTTTACAAAGAGGAGTTTATTACTTCTGTTGCCCCCTTTGTGTCTTCCCACACAACTGACAGTTACCCACCTTTTACCTTAGTCTTTATTTGGTGACCTTCTGGCTCCCTTCCCTCTTTCCTTCCCCCCAGAGACTCCGACAGAAAGATAGACATAAGTATTGTGTGTGAGAAGTACTGCTGGGTATCATCTGTCTTAGTTATGTTCTTCTTGACACACTCACTACAATTCTACATAACACAAAAATTATTCTGCCCTCATGGTGCAGGCAGATTGTGGGTAGATATGGCTGCAGAGTACATGGCTTGCATTGTGCCTGTGGATTTTGTGGTGGTGCAATCCAGAAATGTTTTCATTTGAATTGGTTTTAAATTATGACACATGTTATATTCTTCCTGAAACTTATAACACTCATGAAGTCTCAAATTATAAAGGTGACCTCCCCCACAACTGTACAATAAACTCTTTCAGACACCACGAGGTATTAAAAGCAGAATTACCGTGTTGTTATAGGTGTAAAGGTGTAGGCTGAAGTGTGTTCTGTGTAAAGCTGAACTTATAGCTTATGAGACCTTTCTTTACAATTCTGTTTACAGAGGAATAATTGATATTACTTGTATGTAGTTTGGATTGTGCCAGGTTATAGCAGAACTACGGTTTGAGAGGTGCAATTAGCTAAAGTCTGCCTAGTAATTTTCATGGAAACTTGCTGCAGAAGCTTTATGTTATGCAATAAAGCTCTGAAATGAGATATATTTTAATTAGGTGATAATAGTGACAATACAAAGCTTTGTTTATTAAGTAGTCAGAAGGTTAAAATGAGCTGTGAATTTCGAAGAAGTTTTTGGCAGAAGATGAAAACACAACAGCATAGTTCAGGATTTCTTTTAGTCTAGATGTAATCTCATGAGTACTGTGCAAAAGTTCAAAATAAAATGAGGCCAGAAGATTCTCTAGATGTTTACATTTGACATTTCTATTCTGGGAACATCCTAAAAAAAATAAGCATTTCCATTTTTTTTTAAACCAGATGTTGAACTACATAAAAACATCCAACTGGGGAGGGATGCAGGGTGCTAGAAACCAGGAAGGAACAAATGTACTGCTTGTTTGATAATCACTATGGAGACATTGTGCTTGAATTCTGTACATTATTTCATCAGTTTATTTGGCCCTTGAATCTTGAATGCATAAGTGATCTAGAAAGACTTTTATGTCCCTTTTGCTGTCTGACTATTGATGCATGGCTCCTCCCTAATGTGATGTTAAGTCTGTATCTCTGGAGTGTCTACAGAGAAATAGCTGTACCTAAAGAGGGATAAATACCTATGAAGTATCTATTCAATTTCCAAGCCAACCCCTTCTCCCTCTAAAATATCTTCAATGACAAAATGAATGACTAGAATCCCCCAGGTTCGTGTTGAGTGGTGGTGAGAGTGAACGGTAAGAGCAAATGATTGAGAGAGAGAGTAAAAGAGCAAACAAAAAAGAGACCTGTCAGTCCCATGGCAGCCTTCCTGCACATTAGTGGCCTTTGTCTTCTTCCTTCTCCCCAGATGATTCAATCCCTGTCCCTCCCTTCCTCTCTCAGGAATTATTTCAACTCTGATTCTTTCATCCTGCTTCTCAAGTTTCCTGCAGGGTGTATGAAAACCTGCAGTAGTCCACAGCTGCTTTTCAAACACCTGGTCTTCTGCGTGCATAAGAAGTATCTGAAATACAGTTTACATGTGTGAAAATACAGTAGGTGTGTATTTCCAGACAGTCAGCAACAAGTTTTACCATCTTTCCTAAGAAATGACAGACTTGCAATGATAATTGCCTTTGTAATATTTCCTTGCTTGGGATGCTCTTCATAGGCAATGGCATTTCACTATTAGCAAGCTTGAGAGAGAAACAATCTTACTTAGAATAATTAGTATCGTTTCAAAATTAGCTATTGCTCCTCAGAAAATAGATTCTGGAACCACAATGGCTAGGTCAGCTTGCTGCTCAGCTGTGGAATGTCAGGGAATATATAGGAAAGAAATGCAGATAATATAAAAGTCATCAATATAGAGCTCAGTAGGTCCAGGACGCACCTATGGCTCTTGGAAATGGGTGTTCACTCTTCTTTTTCACTGTAAAAAATATCAGGGAGTATCCAATGGCAGGTCGTTTACAACAAACAAAGAAAACCCTTACTAGAGCAGGTTAAAAATCGCTGGATAAATGCGTGGGATAATAATAATAAATGCATCACAAGTTATTAAACTCAAAGATGTAAACAGTGGCTTACGGAGACCTTAAGCCATAAATTTCTGGAATGCCCTTTTGTTTTTTGACACATCTGTTGCTGTCCACTGTCAGGCAGGATGCTGAATAAAGTTGACTTTGTTCAGAGCAATATAGTCATTCTTAGATTTTTATTTTTTTTTTTAATGTAGAAGAGAAACAGAAAAAGTCTGCCTGCCTGTCCTCTCCCTTCTCTGCCTCGAGGCATTTGTAACCTTATAGTTATCTCTTTACACTTCTCTGTATTGAAAATAGCGCTGCTGAAAGAACTTAAAGCACATCTATAAGAAGGCAGTATGAATAAAGATATCCTTTCGGCTTATCTGCTTTGGGAACAAGTTTTTCTCTCTAGCACAGCAGATAATTGTGCTGCCTCTTTTTGCATATATGGAACTCGTCCCCTCGTCCCCCCCCCCCTTTTTTTTTCTTCCTTGTTTGAATTAATACAAACAAGTGATCCCTAGGTAGCTCCCCAATGCATCTGTGCATTTGCTGAACACAGTTTAAGAGTTCTGCAGCTACATTTTGCAGTTATAAACAAGTGGTTTTTATCAAACGTCCTGAAAGGAAAGTAATGGGATTAGTTACAACCACTTCAGGCAGCAAATAATTCAGAAGCCACCTAGAAAAAGTATCAATTCTGAGCCAGTGTCTAGTGGAGCTAGACGCTAATAAATAATGTGGAGCTCTCCGAGAGGTGTAAGCACAACTGACACACAGAGAGATGGATAAGAACAAACCTTATTCCCTTCAAAGGCATCACAGAAACAAATAGCCAAGAAATGGGGGTCCAAAATGTCCATCTTTAACCTTAGTCTTTATGGATGAGGACGTTCATAGTTGACCCTGTGGCACCTCTACTTTTGGGTTCTATTTTTCAATAGTTTGCCATGGAACCCTTCTGTTTTGTGGGAAAGTTAATGTCAGCCACTTTCCCCTCTTCCCAGATGACTTTAACACATCCCAAAAGGTACTTTCTGGATTGCTTAAAGTATTCACTAAATACCAGTAAAACTGCTGAAAGATGGGGATTGAATAAACATAAATGCTCCTTTGAAGCTAGTTCCATCTGGCAAGTAAAAGAATAGACATGTCAGCAAGGCGAGTTTAACTTTGTTCAAAAAGAAAAAGTGTGCTCCTGCCGAAACCAACCAACAACAGAAACATGAAGCTTGATTTAAATGAGGAATAATGAAATGAAGAATAAAATTGCTCACAGAATGTGGAAGTCAGGTTTTCCTTGCTCCATTAACTTTTCTGTTACAGCTTTGCAGTGCTCTCTAACGTAGCCTGGGAGTGCTTTCTTCCCTCTTCTACTACAAAGCCACAGGTCAAAGAGGTGTCCTCTTCAAACTGGAAGAATAAAAGTAGTGCAAAGTCCGTGTGTTTGGAATACTCTTTGGAGGAAAGAGAGGAGGAATATAATTCTCTCCTCATACATATGCCTGGGAATAATACTGCTATTTATTAGAGACACTTTTCTGGGGGCTGCCTTCTGAGTACCTCTCTCCCTCTTTTGATGGCACCTTTACAAGTCCTGATATTATTTCTGGAGTATAAGAAACATCTGTTTCAATCCAGATCTCTTTCCCATGTCTCTGTATTTCTAACTTGTCACAAGTGTTAGGAAGCTGCTACTTTCAGAATCTGATTTGTTTTGATTGTTCCCCAAAGCCACTTTAGTGTCATATCCATGCGTTGAAGCAAAGAGAGAGGAATCATAACATCATATGTGTGACGGGGACCACTTGCTAGAGGGAAGAGATGCCATCTGGAGGGACCTTGACAGGCTTGAGATGGGGGCTTGTATGAACGTCAAGAAGTTCAACAAGGCCAAGTTCAAGGTCCTGCACATGTGATGGGACAATCCCAAACATAAATACACACTGGGTGATGAAGGAAAGGAATTGAAAGAAGTCCTGAGGAGAAAGACTTGGGGGTGTTGATGGATGAGAAGCTCAATGTAACCCAACAATGTGTGCTGGCAGCCCAGAAAGCCAATATATCATGGGCTGCAGCAAAAGAAGCGTGACTGTCAGGTCAAAGGATGTGCTTCTGCCCCTCTACTCCACCCTGGTGAGACCCCCCACCTCAGATACTGCGTCCAGCTCTGAGGCCCCCAACATAAGATGGACATGGGCCTGCTGGAGCAAGTCCAGA
>JAAGNO010023369.1:0-24063 GCA_033439905.1 Ceryle rudis | reverse complement strand
GCCCTGTCCCGCGACGGAGTTGCCCCGGCGGCGAGCGGCCCGGCAGCGCCGCTCCGAGCCCACCCCCCGCCCAGGGCCGCGCCACTTCCCTGACCGCGTACCCACCTGTCCCGGGGGTCGATCCAGCTGGTCTGCTTGGTGTTGTGGTCGATGTAGAAGACTTTGCCGTCGTAATCCCTCGCCTCCTCCCAGCCATCGGGTAAGGGGAGCTGCCCATTCCCCGCTTTCCTAGGCATGGTCGGACGGCGGGGGTAGCTGCTCCATAGGGACAGAAAGAAAGACGGGAAGCGGGAAAAGCCCCCACCCGAGCCGGGGGGACGGGGAAGGGGCCAGAAGCGGGGGCTGGGGGGCACGCAGCGGGCCGCTCACGGAAGCCCGAGAAAGCCTTCCTCCGCGGCCGGGTCTCAGTCCACCATGCCTGGGCTGCCGCCTTGCCCGCGCCGCGGCAGCCCGGGTCAGGGTTGCCGGCGGAGCCCAGCTGCCGTCTGGGCGCGGGGAGCCCGGCTGAGCCCCGGGCGGCCGCCGCTCATTAGCATGAGATTAGCATCCATCTCATCTGCATGCACATTCCTCCCGCGGCATTCCTCAGGGTTAACCCTGCCGGCGCTGCCCTCCGCCCGGCTGGGCAGGCCCAGGCCCTAGATCCGGGACAGACAACGCCCAGCGGGGGAGCGCGGAGGGCAGGGGACAGGAGAAGGGGGCTGAAAGCGGCGACGTGGGTCCCTCCCGGTTCCAAACGAGCTCTCCCTACGGCGCGCCGGGGCTCGGCCGGTGTGCGATTAGAAAAGAACCACCTGAGGGGGACGGCGGCCTCGCGGGCCCGACCGCCGGTGCCCCCGCGCCTTCAGACCCCCGGGCGCTTAAGCGCTTCGGCCGTGTCCCCGCAGCCGTTTTGGGGGGGCAGGAGTCCCCCAACCACCACTACCCCGCAGGGCAGATGGGCGGGCAGGAGCTGGGGCGCGGCGAGGCGAGGGAAGCGGCTCCCCGGTGCGAGGGCTGCGTCCCTTTGTCTGCGAATTTGCCGCCGGGCCCGCATCAGGTGGCGCAGACGGCTTTGGCGCGGCGGACGGTTTGCTCCTGGGGTGCACGGCGAAGGTGTCCCAGGAGAGGGCAGTTTCACCGCTGCCTCCCTGCCCTGAGCCATGGCGGTATCGAGTTTTCCACTCAGGTCCCGCCAGCCTTGCTTGGCTTCCTTGTGAACTCTCGCTCAACTGTGGCAAGGCTTAAGGGTTCCTGAACAGGACCCTTACATTTAATATACCTTAGTTCAAATGTAAATAAATACATAAAAAAGGAACTTTTTTTTTTTAACCTCAGAAGTGTCTTGTCGGTTTTTCTGTTTCTTTTAAACTGAAGCACCAGGGGAGACATGTCTACACGACTTGTCCCCTGCACTGTTCTGGCCTAAAAAGCAGCCAGCTACATCACATCCAGTAGAGAAACCAGGTGTGAATTACTGAGCTTTTATCTCAATTTTCCATAGGAGAAGAGTACACCAGGCCGGTTACCATGGTTCAGCTGATAGAAGGTAACTTAATGAGCTCTATTAATTTGCATGTGTATCTGATTCCAAAGATTTGGCACCAGAAGTAGAGCATCTATGGGGGAACATGACTCTCCCAGCTAGGACTCCTAGTTAATCCAAGTTCTAGTCCCTGTTTCCCATAATGTTTTCTTTCTTTTCACTTAAAATTACTGGTTTCAAGTAACAAATTTGTCGTGGGAGAAGAAGTCTGGGACCCAGAACTGTCTTTCTTTTTTTTTTTTTTTTTTTTTTTTTTTTTCTTTTTTTAAAGTCTGTTTAGCTATTCCATTATACTTGTCTTTAGCATAGAATTATTTTTCTGAGATCATTTCCACTTATTAAGTACTGGACTTGTTCAGTTTGGATGTGACTTCAGAGGCCATATATCTGCCAGGCAGTGCAGTAACTAATTTACAGATATCCAAGTCCCATTGTAGGATCTGGTGCTAAATAGGAAAAAAGTACCAGCAAGGTATGATTTTAATTTAGCTAATTGCCAATCTGGTAAAACCTTTATTATTTTAGCGATTCTACTTATTTTATTCTGTAACACTATCTCTGCAAATGGCTTATATGCCTCCCCAAAATACCTGTATGTTGAGCTCCAGACTATCTTGAAGATTTTATTTTCACATCTGTTGTATTAAGGTAATGGGCAGTGAAAGTACATACATGAAGTAAGGCCCTGGCAGTTACCAGTGGAGAAAAACAGCTATCCAAACTTCTGGATATCTGTGAGAGTTCAGCCACTTAGGGAAAGCAACCAGATCATTGCCTATTAAGATGACAGACTCATTTATTTTCATTGAGAATATTAAGTTACAAGGAGCTGATTGGCTTATGAAGTCCAGTCTTGTTTTCCATTAGTGCAAAAAACCACTTGTACTATGCATTTTTTTTTTCTTTTACTATGCATTTGTGTCCTTATAAACAGTCTATTCAATTTTATAAACTTGTTTATAGGTGACATCCTACAGTGAGAAAGTACATGTGGCAGCTGGGGGACAGGATGAATTGGATTTCCTTTTCCTTTTAAAGTTCACTTTAGATTATCACTAAGACATTTTGTTATGTAAGTTGATAAAAAGCTGTGGAGGATATACTTTTCTTTCTGAAACTAGCTGCCAGTTACTTATCTTTGGCATTAACAAGGAAGCTTTTATAATGATACAGCCTTTTACATCCTGAAAAAGAAGGCCTGTTATACAACAGCACTCCTATACTGCTACCTCCAAATAATCCACAAGAAGAAAACAGGAGATTTGGAAACATCTAATACCAAGACAAAACTGAAACTTCATTTATGTCAGTACTGTCCCTGAAGTTAATTATGGCACCCGAGGTAATGCCTGCTTTGTCGCCACCAAGGCAGTCAGAACCACATCTTTGATTATTAGTCAGATGAGATCCCCATGGGTGTAGGTTTGGATCTGATTTATTATCCATCATTGCCTGGGTAGAATTTCTCATCAGAAAACATCAAGATTTTTATTTGCACAAATAAATGGGAATTTCAGTTCTTAATTTGTGGAAAAAAATATGCTAAGGTCATTGCATACTTGTCTAATTTCTATGCATATGATTGTGTGTGGATATACAGATGTGCTTACACTTAAATATTAACTGTTGCATAGTGTTAGACTCTCCTCTTCCTCCTTCCATTTTCCATTGTTTGAGTACTTCATTGTGTTTGTACTTACAGGTAGTCTACAGTCCAGAATGCTAGTCTAGGACTACTTGAAAATGCCAGTATTTGAAGTCAAACTGACAAAAAGTAGGTAACATTTACATAAATAAATGCCAGATAAATGCCAGACCTCTAATATTACAAGTGAGAAGATTGAGCTTTTTGAAGGATTGCTATTGTACGAAACAGAATCCAATTATCCTCTTGTTTTTTTGCTCTTTTGCAATTTGGACTGGTGGAAAAATAATTTCTTCAACATCCTTTAGTACTTTTTCATGTGTCTAATAAAGGAAGGCAGAACAGATGTTCATAATAATTCTTTTTAGCCTAAAATATGCTATACATTCTAGCTGAAAGTAGTTTTCAAGTATGCCTCTTATGTCTCAACTGATAACCTGCCTAGCATGTTGTGCTGACATTGTCAGCTGACAGCATACCACAGATTGTTTGGCTTAATTGCATAAGACAGCATAGTTCAGAAGATGTAAGCATGCTTTATTCAAAACACAGAAGGGTGCACATGAAGTTGTCCAAGAGCATGGAACAATATAGCTATGGCATGTCTTAAGTATTTATCAGTCAGTATGATAAATAACAAGATACGCTCAATGAAAAGAGCTAATTGTTCCTCTCTTTTGCTTTGCATATGCATGCTTAACTGGTCTGGAGAAGTTAATGTTGTAAATATTACGTACTTAAATGATTAAGTGAAAAGGCATTAGAATCATAACTGGTTTGTGTCCTTTCTACTCAATGTTATCAGCTAGAAGAACAAAAAAAAGTCTGTGTGAAAATTCAGAACACAAGTGTGGAAGTGGCTGAATCCAGAAAGGGGGTTTGCAAAGGCAAATGGTTGTACCCCATCATGTAACGAGGAGAATGCCCTGCTCCAGTCTTTACTAATGTAGTTGATCTCCTGATACTCTCTGCTGGCTTCTTATTTCACAGTAAACCTGTTCCTGGGATAGACTGTGGTCAGAAAAGGCCTGTTTGTACCCTGTCCTTCCATAGCAAGAGACTCCCTTAACTTAATGATCCACTAGAGTGATGTCCCTGAAGAATTTTACAGCTGTTACAACTCGTAGCTTGTACTATCCTCAAACGTCTCTGAATCAAGAGCCACAGCTGTCTCCCTGAAAATCTGCATAGTTCAGCCTCCACTGCTTTCAAACAAAATTTGAGTGCAGAATGAATTATGAAGTATGGTGACAATGAATTTCTAAAAAAATCAAACAAAAATGTTTGAAAGTATATATTGGTTACATTGGGGTTTTGTAGACACTTAAACCACTAAATATGGACAACAAGTCTGACTTCCCTTACATATAGCTGCTGTAGAACTCTAAATAATAATATTTTCAGTATTATGAATATTTGTTTATTTAACAACAGTGAATTTTATCCAACATCTCTGTTAAAAAAAATCACCAAAAAATGCAGCAAGATTTGTAGTTTTAAAACGAATTTTAAAAGTCCTATAAAGAAAAACAGTGTCCATGTATGAGGGAGGAAAGGAGGAAGAGTGCTACTTTTACTGTTGTCAGCTTCTGATGCATGTATACATCTGAGAGTAGAAGACCTTTGAATAATAATATTGTTTCTTCTTGAATTTATGATGAAACTCTGTAGAAGCAATGGAGCCAGATAATGTTTACGCTCATTTAGTTTTAATCATTACTCCAAAGCCTGCTCTTTCCACTTAGATTCAATTAGCTTGCTGCTAAAATAGGGTGTCCTGCAGTCTTCCCAGAGTATCAGTGAAAAAGACCACACCAGGTTCTGCTTCAAATAAATATACTAGTTTGGTTTTTTTTCAGAATTTTGGCCTTTACACATTTTTGTCAATTACACATTTCAAGTCCTTGCAGATGTAGTTCTAATCCTCTAAATCTGAAAATAAGTGCACAGAACAATTTTAACTGATTGTTATTCTGATTAAAGGTTTCTGGTAGGTATAATGGAAATGATATGGTAAGAGCTTTGCCTCAAACCTAACCATGGAAACGTGAGTAATATCTTCATGGTAAAACCTTCTCAAACTCAGCCCAAACCAGTCATTAAACTAACCTAGCATTCAGTTCTGTTAAGTCTGATTCATACTGCTGATATTTCTCTGGACAAAGTAAAAAGAAAGATGGAGAATTTTGGTTGTTCCAAAACCCCTAGGATTGATGAGGTCCAAATTAGCCTTTGAGGCATATTTCCACAGAATTTCTTGATGCAGTCATAGTATGTTGGTGTTTCATCTTCCATAGAAACAGCCCCACTGGTTTGGTTCAATATATCTCACACAAATTTAATTTTCCTACATTTCATCATATCTGTGGAACTGCAGCATCTATTCACTGCTGTCTAACGGCTTTGGAGAACCACAAAAGTACGCCTGGTCAGCCAAGAGGGTTCCCAAAAGCCCGGTCTTCTCTTTTGGCTGTGTGTAAGATAGGAGTAGGCCAGCGACAGAGGGTTTCTGCTTATCTGCAGGGAGGAAAGAATGAAGAAGTTTCACAAAAAGAAAAAGCTCTTGGTGGAAAACAGTGATTAATTTCTTGAAGTATTTAAGATACTTTAAGATAGTAGTATACAAGTGCACAGATTTACAGAACTAATGCTCTTAATGGTCCCTCTCTAATGGTGCAAGGAGTAAGTGCTCCCACCACAGCCAGAAGAAAGCATTTAATGTATGACTGCTCTGTTGTATCTAAGAGGAGCAGGAGATGATATACAAAAAGGAATGTTTTAGCAATGACATCCTGAAGTACATTTCTTCTCTATATCATCCACGTACTTTCAGAAACACAGTGCGGTAAATGAAGTAGACTGCACTAATTGACTATTTACCTGCATTAAAAAAAAACAAACAAAAAAACCTATCCAAACCAAAAGATCTCCTGATTGATGCTTAGGGAACTTTTATTCTAACAAATGAAAAATCTTATTTGAAGCACAAAACAAGGACAATCCTGCCAAACTATAATATGCAAAAAGTTGCTTCTCTTCTTTTATCCACCTTTTTGCCTCTTCTTTCCTCTCAAAAAAGTACAGTTTTTTTGCATGAATGTGAAGTGCTTTGATGTCTGCCCTGGCCAACAACAAAGGAAGCTCATCCTGTCTTATTGCTAACTGAGGATAAAACCCATGCTACAAAAATAAAATCTGAATCTGTGCAAATTTGTAGCAAAAATGGGACTGATGCATCAATACCAAGATTTAATACTTCCAGAGTGCTAGAGATGTTGCTGAGTTGTATGAATCATCCCATGGCAATTTTCGTTCTAGTCTTGATTATCCAAAATCCAGAATCCCAATGGTTGCACTTTTTGGTGGACAGGGGAGAAAAAAAAAAAAAAAAAAGAACAAAGTATGATGTTATTATGACAAAATGTGAAGAAAAAAAAAAAAAAAAGATGTTGTGATTTGATGCAGTAAAAAATACCTAAGTGAAATAGGATAGAGATTAGAACATAAGACGCTTTCAGCTCCTGAGCCAAATCTTGAACTGCATTTTTATTATTTCAGTATGTGGTCTCAGAAATACTTGGGGTAGGTAAGCTTTCCTATCACAAGGGAAAAATTATAATTCATACAAAAATTACTTTTATTCCGTATCTCATTCCCAGGTAAAATGTGTATGAAAGTTACCCATTCCATATGGTCAAGCACGTTATGAAATGCTTGTGTCCACATAACATGACAATATTTCAACAGCTTTCTCCTTTGAAAGAATTTCTCGGTGGAGAAACAGAACAAAAGCATAAATTGTAGTTAGCTGTACTTGTGTGTTCATAAATGAAATAACTTTATTAAAAAAAACGACCTCCACAGCATGAACAGATTAGATTGAACAATAATTCCTAGAAAATAATTCAAAGCTAGACAAAGTCTGCAAAATTTCAATATTAAAACATAATCTTTGGACTATGAAATGTCAGAGCCATTGCTGATAATCAGCTGTTCTGTAAAGGTGTGAATGTAAAGCCATACAGATGATGCTTATACCAAAGGAATCACAGAATCAGAGGATGGTTGAGGTTACAAGGGACATATGGAGGTTGGCTTGTTCAACCCCCTTAGTTAAGCAGGGCCGACTAGAGATGTTTACCCAGGATCATGTCCATTTTTTTACTATCACCAAGGGTGAAGATTCCACAACCTCTTTGGGCAACCTTCTCCAGCACTTGGTCACCCTCACAGGAAAAAATGTTTCCTGATGCTTATGGGGAACCTCCTTGTTCTGTTTCGTGCTTATTACCTTTGGTCCCATCACTGTACAACCACTGAAAAGAGACTGGTTCCATCTTCTTTGCACTTTTCTTTCACATCTTTATATACTTTGATGAGATCTCCTGAGTCTTCTCTTCTCTCTCCAGGCTCCATACTGGTGTATGAGGTTATTCTTCCCCAGGTATAGGACATTGCATTTCTCTTTGCTGGACTTTATGAGATTCCCATTTGCCTATTTCTTCACATCTTTTAAGAGTACAAAAGTGTGACACATAATTCAAACATACCAAAATGAAGAAAATACTGCATTACAGACTGGCTTCTTGAACTCTAGAGGTGACCGTCAGAGGTGCCCCAGCAAGTGAGCAGCCGAGTGTTTAGAATCAGTGCTGCTTTCCCTTTGGTCTCGCTATACAATCAGAACAAGAGACAAACCTCCTCAGGACTGCAGTGTCTTCAACCTTCAGTGGTACTGTAGATGTCATCACTCACAAAAGACCTTGGTTCTTCTGTGGCATCGTTATTGCATGTTTGTACAACTCAATATGCCATCTTCAGCAACAGAAACAAATAAAAGTGCTCCTTTATGTAAGAAGAAAAAAGGTGTTTTCAGATACAAGCTCAGAAACACTCTCATTACTTAACCACAGATACCTTTTTTTTTCAGTAGGTAACAAACGTGAAAGAAGTACGATACTCTTACACAACAGCCTGCTTCCCATTCCAGGAACTTTGAAACAATTAATTGGGGCTTTTTTTTTTTAGATTGTAGAATTAGGCCTTTCAATCTGAGGAAATAAAGTGAAGCATATCTTCAAAATGCAGCAGAATAAGCCTTGGTTGTTCTACAGGTTCTGTCTAGTTTCACCTCATATACTTAAACCAAGATTTAGATTAAGTTTTGCTCTATTGCCGAGGGGTGTC
The DNA here is from genome assembly GCA_033439905.1 of Ceryle rudis. NCBI lineage: Eukaryota > Metazoa > Chordata > Aves > Coraciiformes > Cerylidae > Ceryle > Ceryle rudis. The sequence continues at coordinate 15,706 of JAAGNO010023369.1, read as the reverse complement.
GGGGCAGGAAAGGTAGCATCCCCTTTTTCTGTGGCAGGTGCTGGCTCCTCTTTTCCATGCCTTCTCCTTCCCACCTCCTTTCTTCTTAAACCTGCTCCCTGTGATGCTTCTGTTGCTGGCTCCGATTGGCAGGGCCAGGGCTGCAATGGGGCTAATGCTGACCTGGCTTACGCCGTGCAGCTGGTGTGTCTCTGTGCCACCCTCCCCAGTGTGTGCTGTCATTCCTGTATCGACCATGCTGCTCCCTTCTTTGGAGCATCCCACACCCACAGTCCCTGGAGCAGTCTTGTTAAGTGGCTGTAGTCACCTCTATACCTGTTGGTGAGAACAGCCAGCAAAGGACTGTGCTGCCGGGACTGCAGTGACATCTGCTGTTAGACTCAGTGGCTGGGGCTGCCACTCAAACCATCCCACACACGTGAGACAAAAAAATAGCGTCAAAGCCAAACCAAGAGTGCTCACCCCTAGATCCTGCCTGGGAAGGGCTCTGAGCGGAGGTGAATATGCTTCATGTCCTTCAGCAGCCTCAAAACAGCCCCAGCTGCTCCACCCGGTGAGACCTGGAAGAAGCAGCAGCAACTGAAGGTTGAGAGTGCACCCATGGAATTGGTGTGCCTTCTGCACTAGTTGCAGGGAAGGGGCCATTCTCAAGTTGCACATAGCATTACTAATCACAGCTGCTGAGATGTTGAGAGAGCAAAGATCTGACCAATTAAATACATACATTTAAAGTTTTAGGTATTTTTTCATAGATCATAGAAGCCTTTTTTTATTTTGTTAAGAGGAGGCAAAGAAATACACATGAGCAGAGGAAAAGAAAGTAAGGGGTTGTTTATGAAAAGAGGTTTTATTGAATCAAATCCTTGAAGGAAATCATGTTTCAGATAAAAAAACCTCATAAAAAAAGTTAAAAAAACCCTCAAAAGCACATATATGAACATTTTGTGTCCATAGCACCACATGAAAGATTCATGGTTTTCTGTATATGTCTTTAAGAGATCTTTTTTATGTATCAACTTAAATGAATAAAAGCTAAAATAGAGAAAACTTGTCACCTATAGTGAACTTGCAGTGCTACTCCTGCCCTTTATCCTGTAAGGCAAAAAAGAAAAAGTAGTGTTCACTGCCTTTTAATTCAGCAGAGGCCTTTAGACAGTCATTTTGTTTAATCTCCCTTCTCAGTATTCCCCATCTGTGGAATACAGTTCCCCAGCAATCTAATTTTAATAATATATTCTAATCCATTAAACTCACTCTGGTGAGCTTGCAGTGAACCGTGTCATTTCCAAATCAAAGTAAAATCAAAGGCCTTAAACCAGACTGCAGAGCTAAAATTCTTTTTCATATCCCTTCACTTTATTTACAGAGGGTTCGTATGTTCAAATATATCAAATCATCATCTCAGAATAATTATGATGTCTTGTCATGTCATATTTTTTGAAACAATGTCAAATTCTGAACTGAAAGACCTGCAGAAAACTTAAGAAATAGCAAAAAAAAGAAAACAAAAAAACCAAAACCAAAAAACCAAAGCCAAACAATGATGGAGGAAAGACAACCCCTCATGAGCACATCAACACTTTTATGTTTTCTCTGCTGCTTTACCTGACAGTTGATATTTTTGCAGCACCAAGTGAAGTCCTGTTAGTCCAATGATTTCAATCCTTAACATGATCCCCTATTTGAAATGTGCTATCCAGCTGGGGTACAGGGCAAACAGTGTCAATTCCAGGGTACAACAGGGCTTCTCAACCCTTGTAAAGCCTTCCTTCTCCTGACCAACACTGGGATATCATCTACATGGTTTGTTACACATGATCCTGGTATGTGAGATTGCCTCAATGTGTAACTAAGCTTATTCATATTTTTAATCTGTGTACCTGTATAAGCAAATTGTTGTGGGACATCACAGGAGCAGACTTCCTTGAAAGGAAGTCTCTGTGTATCAGGTAGGAAGAAAACTACATCACTAAAATAAGGAAGGATAATGGAATACCAAACCAAATAGATAAAGGGTTGCTTTCACATGACTGAAGGAAACCCAAAGATCTGAATTTTAGTAACTGTGGAATTTTAATTTGAAGCAAGTCAAGCATGTGATTTTTGCATCCTCTTCAAATATTGAATTTTAATTTTAGTGCTCTATGCATAGCAGAATTAAGCATAGCTATAGAAAAGAGGTAAACATTCTCTTGTCAGAATTTTACACTCTTGTATTTTATAAGGCGTGTTTAAATCTCATCTTGCATAAGTGGAAATGACTGTTTCTAGTTTGCAAATGTACATCATATGATCAAATCACTTATTTATCTCCTCTTTGATAAGTTTTCATTATAAAACTCCCTTTCCAGTCCCTTAATCATTTTAATTTCTCTTCTCTGACTCCATGCCAATTAGAAGAGATCTTTCTGCAGTTTGAAATATCAGAAATAGAACTAACTCCCTAGCAATAGTCACACCCCAGCAATACCAAATATAGGAATACATGGCATCTATCCACTTCTGCTATAGTTCTCACAGTTTTTTGGCCATAAATGGGATTAACTCCTTCTGCCACAGTACCTCACTGTGACTCGTGTCCAAGGATTACTACTGTGACCTGAGATCTTCTTCTGTGACAGAGATTCTGAGAACTAAGGCCACCATCCTCTAAAGATAACCTACATAATTGTCTCCCAGATACACGATTTTATATTTTCCCTGTTTAAACCCATATTGTTTACTTTTGGCTATCATATTCCAAAGCTCTAATGCCTCTCTCAGTGCCATCACATATGTTTTTTCACAATTTACTGCAAGAAGACAAAGTCTTTTATCATCATTAATACTTAATGTACCTTTTACCCAGCTGCAAAGCAGAAGTATTTCTTGCACGTCTGCTTTCTTTCTCCGTTGTTTCTAATTCTGTTGTTACCATCTGTGGATGGACTGATATCATGGGTTATATCAGAATGGGAAAAGTTAAACTACACAAATTTAAAATACAAGCCTCAAGGTAGACCTGTCTTTTTGAGCTCTGATGCCATCAAAGCTATTCTCTGGAAGTTGACATATATTTAAGTTTTTCTAAACAAGGATTTGTGTATAAATTTATTTTACCAGAGTCAATTTTGTTTTTTTAATGTAGCATTAAAAATAATAAAAAAAAGGATTCTTTTTCTTCTGTTGCAATTTTTAATATAATCTTAATACCATCCATTAATCTTAAAATTCATAAACTTTCTTCAAGAAGGCCAAACAATTTTCTATAATTTAAAAAAGTAAGGGCTAATAGTTATAACAATAATATAATTCTATTGCTTACTTCAGCACTACTGCTCTCGCTTTATGTATTGGTACGTTATTTCACAATGTGTAATTTTAAACTAACTACAAAATAATTTGGACTATCTATCTACTAGTTAGTCAGGAATCGTTTTGTGAAGATATAATAATTATGTTTTTACAAGGTAAATTTGCGACCCAGGAAAACACACTCAGTAATCTCGACTTTCTTCTGCTAAGGACCCCTTTGACATTTTAACAAGTCTCCTGAACACTCTTCATTTCTCATCTATTCCTAGACATCACTTCCTGTCCCCAGCCCTGATCCTTGACCCCTTCCCAAAAAATCTCAGTGAACTTTCCTTCAGGGACAGCTTGACAAATTGATGCAGTGATAAAGGTTTATTACTCCTGCTGCTCTGACTCTCCCCATCTGCCTGGAAGATGTAGATTATCAGCTTTGGGATGTTTTCCTGCTATACAAAATTGCTCAAATTAATGAACACATACTGCTGTCTCTCCTGAGGCTGTATGAGAGGGACCTTTTGGAGCCACCAGTCTGTGATATCAGAAAGCAGCAGACCCCTTTGGTTTCTGTAGGATGAACACCTGGACTTCACCTTCCTGCTGGGAGCAGTAGGAACAGCACAAGGTATTTTGTCTCCTGGAATGTGGAAACAGGCAGCTTATGTCTCAGAGTGGGCCTGGCTGATTGCATCCTCATCCTCCTGCCATCAACACAGTTTTAAGTAGGGAGGATGCTGGCATGCCTCTCTCCTCTCAGCAAATCAGATTAATAGGACTTCTCTTATTTGCTCAAGGTTTTGTGTTTTCTACAGCCACAGGCAGACATTACAACAGATATTAAGCATATCAAGATCTACTTTCAAACTTCTTTTCAAACCAATAGCCTCGGCACTTGAGAAATACTGACTTCCATCTGATAATTCTGAAATAATAATAGTGTGAATCTGGAAGGCCCTAAAAGCAAGTTTATGTCTAAACGTATGTAGGAGGGGGATGAATCAGACCTAATTATGTTAATACATTAATAAATCGACATGTTCATATTATTATACGCAGTTTTATATTATTAAATCCAGAAGGGAAACAAGTGTTGCAAAGAGGTAAACAAAAGGCTTCTCCTGGCAGGATGATACCATGCGAACCTAAATATCCACACTTTCAGAATTCACTCTTTGTATCTGCCTGTGTATAAAGGATTCAAGTCTGTTTGCATGCTTAGATTTTAAGATAACATGTGGATAACAGGTCACACAGGTGCAAGTACAGTAGAGCTTTCGGAAGAACTGAAACTTGTAAGTTAGTAGAAGCTTGGAAGCTTAGCTAAATACAACTTTACGTTAAATAGCAAAAATAATGGTATGTGTATATATGGCTAATTTGACAATACATTAGGTTTTGCTATTCTCTGCTAAGAATGATACCTTTAATCTCTTGTTTCATTTGAACATTTATTTGACAAACATAATCATGATCTTTTCATCAATATTGCAAAAATTGTGCCTCAAATAAAAAATATCGTTGTCATGGGACAAAACTTTAGATAATATATGCAGAAGTAACAGTAGCATCCAGGAGTTCATATTTTGTAGCAGTTTTCATTAGGGAAAACCTTTATTAAGAGTTAGCATTTTTTTCCTCAGCAAAGCATTTTCAAAACATTTTCTAATTAAAACCTTTATATCTTTTAGACAGTAAAAGTGCCTTTTCAAACCTGCAACAGCTATGTAACTTATTTTATTAGTGGTTTAGTAATAAAGTCAGATAAACCTTTGATTTAATAATTAGCATTTATAGAGTGCTTTCTTCCTTCAAAGCACTTTGCAAACATTAACTAATTAATTCTTGCAACTCCCCTGTAATTTGGGGGAAGCAAGTATATTCATACACATTTGCTTATGGTTTAGGGAAGGAAGTATTATCTCAGACATTTTATGAGACAAAGAATTAAGACATATAAATGAAGATTCACTTAAGTCCACAAAACTGGAAGCATCAGAATAGGATCCAAAATGAAATTACTCTCCTTATCCTCTTCTGTAGTCCAATCACTCATTTCTTTCACTGATTTTCTCTGGAGGGGTCCAGCCAGGTGTGCCAGAGCAAAGCTTTGGTTGCTAAGCAGGTCCTCCATTTTCTCTTTATCCAGCATCTCAGGCCACTTGCTCGTGGTAGGTGCAGACCTCAGGAACATGTGTGGTGTGTGTGGTTCACACGGCAGGTTTGCCCGTGCATGCTGGCCATGGCAAGGTGTGGCTGGGGAGACAGGCATTAGACTTAACACATCTCTCCCAGGGATGCTCCTCTGGGCAATCTGGCTGCACTGATGAGCTCTGCCTGCTCTGTAGCTGGTGTTAGCTCTACCTGGTGTTAGCTCTGCCTAGCCATCATCACAGTATGAAGGCAAAATTTAAAAAAGCAGCAGCATCCTCCTGCTGACAGCTTGCTTTACTTCTCCCTCCAGTGCAACCTGCTACAAGTATTTATTACTGTAAGAGAGGAGTATTGCTTGTTCCCTTTCTCTCCTATCAGTTTACTGATTTGTTGCCTAAAATAATATAGCTTTCCCGTCTACTGCAACCTATCTAGATACAATATTATACTGCATTTTAGCCTTATGATAGGTAACATACCTCTGCATATGCTGCAGGTGCAGTGAGGTGAGTACGAGCTGCAAGAAGGGTGTGCTATCTCCCTGACGGTATTAGAAGGCAATGAGGAGTCACAGTGTTTTAACTCAGCAAAGCAAGTAAGCTCTCTTGACTCACAGGCTGTAGGAAATTTCCTGCGATACTTTTATTTATTTATTTATTTATCACGCTTTGCTTTTGCTAAATATTGGGAATTAATATTGCTGTGTAAGTTTTTGTGTATTTTTGTAAGTGTATTTTTGTTTGAATGATGAAATGGTAAGCAAGAAATCGATTGTATCACTGCTGTGTTATCAGTTTCTCTTCAACCAAAATTTTAAAAATCCACAAAACTTCAGGACATTTTTAATAACACAACTGAGCCAAGTTTTCATGTGTCATGGTGTCTTATTCAAGCAAGAGAAACAGTGAAACAGCAACAGAAAGTTACTTGCTAATGCACACTTCATCGTTACATTCAGATAAACAATACAATTAAATGATGGAGGAGGTTTGTAAAGATTAGAAAATTAGGGGCAAAGCATTCCTTGGTGATCAGCTATTTGTTAAGTATCGAAGAGTAACTTTCTGTGATTCTGTAAGCTGAATCTGTCAGTTGGAGACCACTAGAAAACAAAGCAGTGCTGCATTTTGTATTTGGTGTGTTAAGCACTATTTCTCTATGGAGATGAACAGATTTTTTTTTAATTTGCTATTTTATTGTATTTATAATTAGCCGTCTGGAAAAAAAAAAAGTTCTCTTTTAGCATCTGCAGTGATGCATTGATTCTTTCATTACAGCAAATACACATGACCCCCGGTGTTCAACTGTAAACAATAATAGTTACTGGCTTCATTAGGAAGCTAGCAGATGGCTTATAAGTTCTCATGGTAGCTTTTATCCATTTGAGGCTTGCAGTGTGCAAACGTTTGTCTTTTAAACAGGATAAAACAATGTAAAAGGGACTCTGTGCTTTGTTTTTATTAGTAGCAATTCATTCGTATTGCAGATTTGAATCTGAGTATCTGAGTGCACTGTCAATTTTTCCTGGCTGCAGGTAGAATACTCTCTGAGCCTTGACTCTGCCTCTGTGGCATTTTCTGTAGCAGGCAAAATGAGGTCAAATACCACTTCTGGAGCTTTGGCAGAGCTGTATTTTTCTTAGTAGGACTTATAAATCCAACCCTCTTTCCCTTCCCTTCCCTTCCCTTCCCTTCCCTTCCCTTCCCTTCCCTTCCCTTCCCTTCCCTTCCCTTCCCTTCCCTTCCTTTCCCTTCCCAATTCAAGTGGTGTCCCTTTTCAGCAGAGAGGCAGCACTGCCTCTAGTTTACCCTACATGGACTGGGGATCTGACCGTGGAAATCATCAGTGCCATTTTGTCATTCCAAACTGTTATTTACACGGCCAAATTTTTGACTACAGTTTTGGAATACCTGATGAGTAACAGCTTATTTACTGTCATCACCAGCCTGGTGCCTAGAGTGTGATGAACTTCAGGATGTTTTCCAGCTAGGCTGCAGGCAGTTGCAATGATTGTCAAACATAACTGCTGTATTTATTACCTAACTGGGCAGAGCTATCTGAAGACCAGTTAATCTTCAATAAAATCTAGTAGAGCACAATAGCTCTTTTAAAGCAGGATAGTTTCATTTTAGTGTGTAAATCTTTGATGGTTTTTCTTGTACTTCTACTAGCACCCAGGCTCTCATTATTATTTTCATGTACTTCATTTTGTTGGTAGCTGGTAGCTGAAATCAAGCTACATTACTGAGAAATAGAAGTCAGGGTCTTATATTAAATATGGTGTTAAATACCATATTTCTGTTCTCTTTCAAAGCACAGACACATGGTGGTGCAAACTCCCTCAAAGTGTTGCACCACTGTGTTTTCAACTGGATCTGAACACGGACAAGCCAATAAGCAGTTCATAGTTTGTGTTCATTCAGTATTGGCTGTTCATGGCTTCTTCACACTAAGCCATAAGCATCTGACTGGCTGATTTTTACAATATGAATACCTCTCTTCAGATAGAAATCAGCCATTTGTTTCAGAAAGGACCATCAAAAATTATTTTGTAGAAACTTTTGTACAGAAGTCTTTTTTCAAGGGCTTAAGTGAACATGATTGCCTGCATCTTGTGTTTTCCTGTTGTACAGTAAGGGCGTAAGTATCGAATTATTAGGGGGTATTTTTGAGTAAATGAAATGGAACGTTTCTGATGTAGTGAATCTTTAGGGTCTTGTATTGTGTTTTCATGTTCTGTATTCAGTTTTAAAGCTGAAAATTACTTTTGTTTGGAGGGACATCTGTGTCTCTTGGAAGACATATTGGAATTTTGCTTTCAGAGCATGTATTTTCACTTATTATCCTCTTCTGTTTTATTAAAAATAATATTTGCATAAAAAACTTTCTTTCTTGTAAGCACATCTGCTCTTGCTTCTACTTCACCTGAAGATCTAACCCTTTGCATGTGACATCTTCAATGAAGAATAAGCAGCAGGAGCAGATGAGCTTTCAAGAAATAAAGATCCTATTTTCATGCAAATGTACTTGTAATTAAAAACGATGGGAGGAAAAAAAGGCAACTCAATATGCAATACCTTCAAATTTAATTTGAAGTATAATAGTTTTAAACTTTTCCATAAGAACTCCCAGACTCTTTAAGTGGTTTAGTTTTGAGAACAGTAATAATTGTCATTCAGATTAATGGGTTAGTTTTTCTTATCAAAAGATACCTTTGAAATAAGTTTGGGGGTAATAGTGAGAAGTTTTAAAGGCTTTTTTTTTTATTTTCCCTGCAGTTTTAGATAAAGTTAGTTAAATTCATAAGTAAACTGAACTGCCATTCAAGTCTGTGGGTGAAGTATAGCTGTACTCAAGAAGCCAGCCTGAGGCCTGCTACAAGCTCCACATGACTTCCTTTATGAAAAGTATGCCAAGCTGTAGCTACAGCATTTCCTGTAGCTTCATCAACCATCTCACTTTTCCTGAAGGAAGCATCTTTACTGAACAACAAAGACTCTGTTCTTATGAAGTTTTACCATTCCTTGTTAATCAATTCAAAGCTTACAAAATCGGGAAGGGAACATTACTACTTTGTGGTAGTAATGCATCCCACAACTCTATCCTTTTAAAACCACTGCAGAAACTCAGAGATTTAACTTAAACAGACTTGACTCTACTCTACTCTACTCTACTCTACTCTACTCTACTCTACTCTAATTAATCTAACAGTAAAACAGGGTTTTAGATCTTGAGAATTCTCAATTTTCATGACACATAAGCACAATTCACAATAGCATAAAATCATTACCTAAACATTGGACCTAGTACTGTTCATCTGCAAAGCTGTAAGTTGGCAGAGTTAGTTGGAATGCATAAACAACTTCTGCCATTTTATCTTATGCCATTTAAATTCATTACTCAGTACATAGAAGTAGCTACAGCTCCCAAATGATAGGTGCACCTCTATTGATTAGAAGTAAGCTTATTTCTGATGGGTGTGGAAAAGCTGAACATTACATATATATATATATATACACACATACATATACGTAAAAACAATGGAAAGCTGAATAATTTAGATCCCATAGAATAAAGAAGAAGTGAGGTATTGATGATTTATTGATTATAGCTTACCTTTAGATAAGAAGATGCAGGAGCTGATAAATAATGTAAATATTTTAAAATTCTGTCAGTAATAATCTAAAGGGAATATTGTGATTTGAAGTAATACTTAGAAAAAATCCTTCACTAATTCTTGCAAGTAGAATTTCTTATACAAGAGACTGAGGTATGCCCTATGGACTTCACAGGGATTTGGTAATGCCCCGTCCTCATCAGCTAGTTCTTTCTTCCTTTGCATTTCTAGTTTGGTTTGTGGTTTGGTTTTTTTTTTTCCTAGAGGAGGGAGGTAGACCACAAGAATAAACTGAGGTAGCTCTATGGAAAACCATTACTGTAAATACCATGAATAGGACCTACCACTACAGTTCACTGCTTCACATTTCAGTGTAATTAAGAAATGGAGGAGACTAATAGAGATTGGGTGTAGCTATGATGGCTATGGCAACCCATGTTCTATTACCTGAAAGAAGGTTATAGTGAGGTGGGGATCGGTCTGTTCTACCAAGTAATGGATGATGGAATAAGAGAAAGGAGCTTCAAGTTGTGCCGGTGGGGGGGTTAGGTTGTATATTAGGAAATCTTTCTTTCACAAAAGGACTGTAAAGCCCTAAAAGAGGCTGCCCAGGGAAGTGGTGGAGTCCCCATCCCTGGAGGTATTTAAAAGATGCATAGATGTGGTGCTGAGGGACCACGTGAAATGACAGTGCTGTTGGACTTGATGATCCTTAAGTTCTCTTCCAACCAAAACAATTCTATGAGTCTGTATTTTTATAATTGATTTAGCAGTTGATTGTCTCTCAAGATTAATGATTCCCTGAATCATTAATTAGAAAATAATGTTGGCTGTTGATGCTTGAAAACATACTATTTTTATTGCAAACATTGTGGATGAAACATAATTTTTGTTAATTATGATTTGAGAGGATGAAACAGATTGTTCTTAAAAGTAAAGAGTATAAAACACAATTTTCAAGACCACCATATAGACCATAGGTGATGACCATTTTATTATAAATGAACCTCTAATAATTTGGGGGTTGGAACTAGATGATCTTTGTGGTCCCTTCCAACCCATAACGTTCTATGAATCTAAGTACATTCAATATATTAATTCTTTTTATATAATAATATAAAGCGAGGAACTTGCCATAAGTCCTTTTTTTATAGTACAGTAGAGTAGTAAGATTACTTCAATTTCTGCTTCCACCCTAATTTCGTTTTCATAGCTTCATTCACTACACGTCTATTAAAAACATTATTATATTTCTTCCAACCTATTAGAAAGACCTATAAAAAACTTCTGCATGTCTTGAAAGCTTTGCAAAAGGAACAATTAAATGGAAAATTGTCCAGAACAAGATCCCAAGAAACTATTCTCAAATGCATTGGGCCTATTTGTATTCATCATTGTACTCACAAAAAGTAGGAGTAATACCACAGATGCCAGTCATGCTAACAGCAGATTGCTCTATTTTGCATATCCTACCAAAAATGTTCATTAGTATTACAAAACTGAGCATTCAGAAGTTAAAAACTGACAATATTATAAAAAGAACCTTTAAGAGATTGCTTTAAGGAGGGAGAGTAGGGATAATTTGCATCTTAATGGGTGGTTACAAAATCTAGAAATCTACCAGAGGTGGATATCTGAATGGCTTTGAGGAAAAATTCTTTATGAAAGTATTAGATATGAAGTATCAATCTAAGATTCATCAGATAGGGTGACAGCCCTTTATATTACCATCACCCTGTAGGATGATGATAAGAAGTGTTAAGAATTAGGCAAGAACAGCCATAGGCTAATTCGAGAGAATTGTAAAATAAAACTATAAACACTCTTCATACCGACTTAGAAAGATGTAATAATGTAGAGGATCTACACAAACTAACACAGAACAGGCCAGCATGGCAGAGATTAGTTCAACCCCTTGCTATGAGAAGGATTCAGATGGGACAAGAAGGTTTATTTTCTTATCAGTATCTTGATCACCAGCACAAAAACCACTCAGAAGGGATCTCCCCACAATCATTATGTTCAGTCTTATTTTTCCCATAGGCATCTGATATCAGTAGGAAGGCAGCTGTATTGGTCTAGGTAGTGAAAGTTAGAACTCACTGTGAAAACAGACCTATTCTTTCTATTCTAATTCTATTCTATTCTATTCTATTCTATTCTATTCTATTCTATTCTATTCTATTCTGTTCTATTCTATTCTAATTCTATTCTATTCTATTCTATTAATTTTCTTATGCTGCGCTTACTATCTTACTATTTTAATTCCTTCCAATAATGAGGTGCAATGACTATCCTCATTTAACCTCTGACCCAAGATTAGTAGGGAAACATATAGGCATCTTTTGGGTTTGCTTTGTTGAAGAGGTGTCTGTTTTATGGTTTAGATGGTCTTGCACATGCAACAGAAGCTACTGACCCTGTGTGATAGTCTTTTCTTTCTGCAGAAATTCATTCTATATTTTCTTCTTCCCTCTACCCTCATTTCCTCCAGAATTTTGTCTGTCATACATGATAGATGTTACCCTGATAGAGGCTGACAAAGTAGCAACTCTGTCAAGCCATAACGGGACATTCTTCATCCTCTAACTTCAGTTAGCTTGGCTTGAGGCTGCAGAATATGAAATTCTCAGATCTTCAGACTTCAGATCTGTGAAACAGCAATATGGAGAGTAGAGAGTGAGTTTTATGTATCCAGAATTCACTCTGATTCTCAGAAAATGAGTAACAGATCAGAGTTTCTGGAGAGCTGCAGGTTTTACCCTGCTTTGCTGTAATCTAGGTAACTGAATTACGAATAACAAAGCAAGATCATCATCTAGCACAGTTCAACAAAGACAATTGCCTCAGATCAAGCATTAGTCCCAGATGCAAAGATGTCCCTAATTACGGACTGAGTTGACCACTTACTGTGTTGTATTTTCAGTCAGAGTAGACTTGGTGCCTCTGCGAGCTCTTCACTAGCATCACTTCTTTCTTTGCTTCAGCTTCAGTCAAATGTTTATTTGTGAGCTGCTGTTGTAAAAAGAATAAGCCTTCTTGATGCTAATAAGTTCAGTCACAGGCGGTGGAGTGTAGCTTGCACTCGTCTTAATCTTGTCTAGCTAGTTGTCCTAAAGGCTACATTTGGAAACTGAAAAGTCAGGTGGGAGACTAAACCTCCATGTGACTGACAAATTGAGAATTTTTTAGCAATAGCACTGCTCCCACTCACTGTTCTTGAGTATGTACTTTAGGCAAGAGGGGGGGAACTCACACTGCAACTAAGTACAAGGATATATACAGCAGTGATGTATTGAGCATATACTGCACTAGTGAAAAAGTAAAGCAATGAAGAACTTCACTTAATGCTTAATATATGCACTTTTGAAATACGGTGCGCTAAATCCTTCTTTATTCCCAGAAGTATCACAACAGCCTTCCAGCAAGTGCTGTCCTCTACCTGTATATCTCCTGATTTTCTGAGAATAGCTAAAAGATTCTCAGAGAAAAAGAAAAATCCATTTTGCAGTTCTGTCAGTCACTAATATATCTGCTGGCATAATTACCAGTTCATTGCATAAAGACAGCCAAACATCTAAACTGATGGGAAGAACTGTTCATCTTTGTCTTCCTGGGACAGGTTCAAACTAATATTGTAGTTCTTAATTCTTTTCACACTCCTTAGTACTATGAATCTCAACTTAGCATTCTCCGTCTCCTGTATAATTTTTGTCATTTCTAGCTGCTGTCAGATATTGAATGGCGAATCGTATTTATGCAGTATTTTACATTCTTACCAAATGGTTTGAACATAATTTAATATAATCATTTATCTAATTATCTGATGTTTTAAACTTTGTATTGAACACTGCCCATCTTTGACATGCTCAGTACGGACCATAATTTAGGGCATAATCTCTGTTATTTTTTAACTTCCTTATGCTTACCTTTGTAGATTTTAAATTTTCACTTCTCTGGCCTATACATAGCCACTTCTTTTCCATAGCCACTTCAGTTTTAACTGTATTGTCCTCCTTGCTGTTCATGACCTGTATTCCTCACACATCAAACTGCACACCTTGAAGCTCTGTCAGTTGTCCTGTTCATCAGTATGACAAAAGGAAGGACGATCTAATGTTAAGCTCTGTGGTGCTGCATTTGTCATCTTCCTTTTACATTTATGGTCATTCCTTCACTTTGTAAGCAAGTCACTTTGTTATTCAGTTGAGTATTACTTCCTAACCTTCTTACCCTATTCGTTAATAATGTATTTGATACTGGATTAAAAGCTTTCTTGGAGTCCAAGTGAATAACGTGTATTTGTTTATTCTTCTCTGCTTTTATTGTCATTTCCTCAAAGAAATTAAGCCAGCTTGTTACACATGATTTCCATTTTGGTAATCTTCACACTGAAACATTAAAAATTCTATTTGCATGGAAGGTCTTGGCAGTGTACGAAAATAGAATTGTTCCTCTTTTATTTTTAGATACCTGTCATCATGCCATAAGCAGTATTTACCATTTTACTGACAGTACATAAAGCAATGTGTTTGGTGCTGTACTCAATGCAAAGGTACATTTTCACATAACAGAAATGAACTACAGACAAATAGCAAACAAAGTAGATTCCATGAATAAATACCTTAAAATATCATGAAACATATATTTTGCACACAAAAATCTGCCAATCAAGTTTTTTTACATCAGTTACAGTTTCAGAAAGTACCCTGGGGTGCGACTCTGTAGTAATGTGAAGACAACAAAGGAAATATGAGCCTGCAAAAATGTCACAAACACATTAAATCTAAAAAGTACCCATTAAACTTGATGGAAGAAGAATTACTGTTCCAACCCATTAGGCTGTTATATATTTAGAACTGGAATTCCTTTAAAATTCCTTTCCACTGAAAGCCCTATGAATTCCTCGGGGATTCACGGTGAAAAGTACTCTGAATTGAGATTTTTGCCATATGCTGTTCTTTTCAGTGAAAATTTCATGGGCACATTAAGGGCAATATAGACTTTTGCTAGCAACACTTCTATTTTTTTTTCCTCACATACTTCATGCTTCTTTTTTTGTGTGTGTGTGCTTTATTAATTGATACAATTTCAAATAATGACAAAAAAAATAAAGGGAAAAATGAGCCCATCTCTTTTGTCTGCATGAAATCAGAAGAACAAAGCCTGAGTTTGTGACTCTCCATGCAGAGAACATAGTTGTGCTCCATGTGCAAAGCATGGTTCCATAAACTTGCTCTTGTTTTTATCTTTCAGTCAACTATTTATCCATGCAGACATCTTCCCTTTTTAAGCCCTCATTGTTCAGATAGGTTCAGGATCCCCTAGCCTAATGTTGTCCCTAAGGAACCTCTTAAGGCCTGCCCTCTACTCCCATGGAGTTCCAGCTCTTACTCTTAGTCCCACCATCCCCCCTGGTCAGGGTTGTATTGAAACAAACCTTAATCATAGCCTGTCCAGAGCTTGGGTTTAAACGCACCATGTTCAAATGGTGGACTTGGCAGTGTTAGGTTTGTGGTGAGTAGTGAGTAGTGTCTCATTTTACCAGTAAGAGGTCTTTGCTTTTCTGGGCCTTTTCTTCCATCTGGGAGCAAGAGCCACATTCTTTTTCCTCAGTGTTGCCCCAAGGCTAATGTCAGGCTGGGCTGAACATACTAAGGATGCTCTCCCACAATGTTCTCTTTATAAATGCCCCCCCCACGCCCGAGTCCTGCCTTGCACATGTTGTGCTTTTTTCTACCTTCAGTCTTACCAACCCTGTAGACATTCCAGTTTAGCAAACCCTAGTTCTAACCTGAACTCAAGTCTTTTGGAAATCAAAATAGACTATATCAGCAATATCTCTGGGGCTCATTAAGAAGAGTGTGTCCAAGCTGGTCGAGGGAGGTTCTCCTTCCCCTCTACTCTGCACTAGTGAGACCACATCCGGAGTATTGTGCTCAGTTCTGGGCTCCCCAGTTCAAGAGAGACAGGGAAATACTAAAGAGGGTCCAGTGGAGAGCTACAAAAATGATTAAGGAATTGGAACATCTCTGGAATCTCTCTTATGAGGAAAGGTTGAGAGACCTGCGGCTGTTTAGCCTGGAAAAGAGAAGACTGAGAGGGGATCTTATTAATGTTTACAAATATCTGAAGGGTGGGTGTCAA
>JAAGNO010023368.1:29477-44171 GCA_033439905.1 Ceryle rudis | reverse complement strand
TCAGCCTCCTCTTCTCCAAACTAAACATACCCAGCTCCCTCAGCCTCTCCTCATACGACTTGTTCTCTAAACCCCTCCTGATCTTGGTAGCTCTCTTCTGGACACGTTCCAGCACCGCAGTGTCTTTCCTATAACAAGGGGCAAAATAACAGGGCAAGACTCCAAGAAAGATTTGGAAAAACAAAGTCAGCACAGGGGACTTGCAAGAGTACAAAGAAGGTGAAATATCCACCTATTTTATCTCTCATTTGGTAGTTTCTACTAAGGCAAGCGGCTGTTGCTCAGGTATTTCTGCAGAACAGGTAGAAAATTCTGTGGTTTCACCAAAACTGTAACAGTTAAAGCATAGTTTGCTGTAGCAGACACTGAATGTGCTTAACTCATATCAAGCAGAAGCAAAATAACCTTAAATTGGAAAAAAAAACCCAAATCTGGAACTTCTTGGAGGGTCATGCAAACTATGTTAATGGTCAATTATTTTCCAGACCCACCATGCAACCCCAACCTGATTCACAACATTTGTTTTTAAGTATCAACAGGCATTCTGCTGTTTCTTGTAGAGCATAACGTAGAAAGTGGAATGGAATTCTTCTTAAGATGAGAGACACTTTTTCTTTCTGTTCCTGTGAGCTGCATTAACATAGCACGAGCAGTTTATGTACTGTCAACTTTTTCTTCTCTGGACTTAACTTATATCATCCCTATTAGATCCCTGGACTTAGCTCATAAGCACAAAAACCTCTGACATAAATAGTAATAAATATTTATATTACTGAAACATGATTTGTTCTTTAACAACCAAACAAAGACACTTGCCTTCCAGACACTATCTTTTCCTTGGCATGTCTCCACACCATCTGTGGAAGAGGAGGCTTTGGTGGGTCACTGCTGTCAGAAACTGTCCCACATCTGAGGGCTGTTTTCTGCCAAAGCCACATAAGGCATGGATGGCAGTATGTTTTGGGCATTCCAATTTGAAGGCAACTTGGACCAACAGCAGAGAAATGAGAATGACCTAGGAAATGTGATCTCTGATGAAAGATTGCTTATATCTGTTTAGGCTGGAGAAGGCAAGGCTAATTAAGGACACAATAACAACCCTCTTCAGAGGGTCCTTAAAGAAGATGGGACAACTTATGTATTTTCCTAACCCAGCAGATACAGCATTTAAACAGAGAAGTTTTAAGCTAGACAGATGTTAGCAAAAAATGCCTAAGGGTAAGGATAGTTGAGTACTGAGGCAGAGGGGGTGTGGAGGCTGTCAAGTCTCCATCAGTTCAAGTTCATTGCTCCTCTGTTTTCTTCTTAACAAAAAGAGGAAACCAGTATCTGTCAGGTATTATTTAGAAATAACCGGTACTACCTTGGGAAAAAAGATGGCACCTCAGAGAAATTCTAGCATAATTCAATCATCATTTGATATTTTCAAGCAAGTTGTGTAAGGTAGATGGGGAGTAAGGCAGTGCGGAGGTGCACCCTCGGGGACACACTACTTACGGCATTTTGCTTTTCAATACTGACAAATACATTTTGCTTTTAGCAGTTTCACTTCATGAAGAAGGTCAGATTGTTTCACAGGGACTGAGAATCCCAAATACTACAAACCAAAAAGAGCCTACTAAGACTAGCTTTACTGTTACCAAAAAACAATTTAAAAGTGAGAAATTGCAAGGAAGGCGGGTTACAAAGAAGCGTAACTTCATCTTGGTGGAGTTAGTCTCTCCCACCACCCATTACAGTCAGCGGGGTGCTCCAGAGAAGAGAAATTTAGACCTGGAGCAATTCTGAATTCCTCTCTGGAGGGATCCCTTCACTGCCTGTAGAGGATCCTCAGGAAGCTGTTTTCCCTTGACCACAAATAGGCTTTGTGCATCTCTTTCTCTAAAGTAGCTTAAAATGAACCAAAGATGGCACTGATGTCCCTCTACAAGGGAGGGGGATGTTAGCAGGAGAGCACTGTTTGCATTTTCACAGAGGGGCCCTTTCAGTCCATGGCACAAGGGCAGAGGGTCCCCAGTGTCCCAGGGATGCAGATGCAGGCAGGGCTTCAGCCCAGCTGCTTCTCAGCTGCATCAATACATTTGTAGTGTAGCTTGTTCTACCGGTTACACAGGAAAGCCAGCTGTAGGACATGATTATTTCTGGGGGATTTCACACACACCCCTATTTGTTTGGGGATTTTGGTGGGGTTGTTTTTGGGTTTTGTGGTGGATTTGGTTTTGTTTGGGGGTTGTTTTGTTTTGGTTGTTGTTTATTTGTGTTGTAGTGGGGTTTGGTTTGTTCTTTAGTTTTGTTTTGGTTTTTTTACATTTTATTTTGATTTTTTTTCCCCCCCCTAAAAATAAGTTGCTTTGTTTTTACAGCATCTGTCTAAAGGGAAAGCCTGCCAACCATTTGGGCAGCTGGAGATGTGTCAAGAGAAGCATCACCCCATATCTCCGTGGCAGCATTGCTTGTAATACAAGTGACAGATTTTTGCAGAGCATGCCAAGGCAGATGGCAAACAAAAATCTTCTCCAACACAAGAGACAGTTCTTTTCCAACTATTTGCTATGTCCACACAAAAGTTTTGTCACCACACCAGCTAGCCACTTTGGACAGTTCTCTGTGATAATCTGTCAGCATTTTAAGTCCTGCACTGGAGAAAGCAGTAAGCCTGGGACTTACCAGCTTTCAGTGGCCTGGCACTGAAAAGTAGCTGAGTGCCCAGTCCCTTGTCATCACTTTTGAGGACTTCGTTAGTAGCAGAAGCAGCTGCATTACAGGAGCAGGGGAAGTTCTTGGTGTGTCTCCTTACCCTGAAAATGACTACTGAATGTGAAGAAAGGCAGCTAAAAAAAAAAAAAAAGGAAAGAAAACTGAAGGACTCTCTGCAAAGTGAGACTTATGACATTTTCCACTTTTCTCTCTCTACAGTACATCCTTTCATTGTCTGGTTGCACCAGCTGCATAATACTGTGTACAGAACTTGGTAGAACATTTTGACCCAATCCTCCAAAAATGGGAGTTGCTCTGATTCATTCAAGCACTGAATATGTTGACATAAGGAAATGGGCATTCTTTAAATGCACTTGATATTGACTATTTTTTTTTTTTTAAATCAAATATTCCACTGAAAAGGGGATTTCTACTTTTGACAGAAGCTGTGTACTGGGTGAAAAGAACAGGCTGTAGAAATCCGACCGATTACAAAGAGTGGTCTTTGCTATCTTAATGTCAGGTAATTTGGACTTAGCCTTTTCAGGATGGAAAACTATGGTTGAGCTCTGCTTAATTCAGCTGGTCTTTATTTAAGCACTCCCCTCTGGCTTCCAGGGAGGATTTTAAACTGAAATTTTTAAACTGAACCTCTCCTTGTGTCCCATCCCTTCACTGTCCCATCTTTCCCCCACCCCCACCCCCCCAAAAAAAAAAGTGAAGACTATATCACTATGTTGTCCATGAATGTCCAGAAAGACAAGGACTGCAGTTTCCTTGTGCCAGTTCACGTCTTGCTGTTTCAGCCCTGAATCAGTTAAGAGAAACTACTTGAAAATAGCAAACCACTAAACTTTGCTGATGGTATGAAGTTTTGAAGGAGGAGAAATTTATACGAGCTCTCTTGCCTAGGTGGGACAGCTTCCCCGTCTCATTATGGGGAGATGAAAATGCTGATTTCAAGCCCTGGAAACACTTGGCCTTTCCTGCACCAGTTGCTAAACTAAAATTCTACCATTTTTGTGAATGTGTCACAGCCTTATTTGTCCTAGCTCTGCGTGTGTATGTGAGGCACTCTGGTGTCAGCTGTGGGACAGGACAGTGATTTCTTTCATATGAAGATCAGCTTTCAAATCCCAGCTAAATATTTTTGTTGTCCTGTTCTCCTATCACATGGAATCCAGAACTATTTGGCAATAGTACAGTTAGCTTTTGTTGAAGTGTTATCCCTAAGGAAGCTCCAAGTTGGGTTATCCATACACCATCGCTGCACCAGTATCCTGTAGGATGGATGCACAGGCTCAGTCTCTCTGGTGTTTAAGAAAAGTAGTTTAGCTTTCACGTGATGCTACTATCTAGGCTTACTCGCCTATTTGAACAAGAGGGGGAAATTGTTTGGGGGAGGGAGGAACTAAAAAAAAAAAAATAAAAGAGCCAAGCTGCAGCTAAGCTTCTATCTCCTGTTTAGATTGTAGCTGTGGGCAATTGTGGGGTTTTTTAAGACTTGATCTATTAGTGTCAAAAAAGTATATTACATATTTGCTAATCTGCAATATCTGGTTTATTTATTAATTTCACTTTTGTCCTCTGTTGCCTTCTAATCTACAACTGTTACATACCCTATCAGACAGGGCATTTAACTCACAGTATTTGTCAGATAAGATTACTGAGGAGCCATGAGTTTCTTTAAATGTCAGCCTTTCTTTGTCATCCCTCGCACCCATTAATCTAGATGTTAAGTATTTTCTGAGTCTGTATCTACTCTTCAGTGAACCTTTCTTCAGGGAATTCACTTGAAGGAAGCACACAAGCTTGCAGACATCTTAAAAGCATGAACATCTGTGCGGATGTGAAAGGTAACCATTTCCTAGTGGTTCAGTAACAAGTCCTGCAGACGTTTCCTCACTATCTCATGAACTTGTCTTATGCAGCCTCTTTGGTGCTGCTGTAACTGACAGAAGCCTCTTCTAAAAACAACTTTCTACTTTAACATTCCGCAACTGCAAGAAGCTGTAACAGTTTAGAGAGATAAGTGACCTAGCAGTTGCTTTAAAATATGTTAAGCTAATTTAGACTGGTTGGGTCTTCTTACTTCTAGACTTCACAATACATAGTGAGTACATTTAAATGCAACAGCCTGCTCTTGCAAAATCCATACTTTCAACTGGTTTAGGTTTCCAGCTGTTTTTGGAGGCAAGTAAATCAGTTGCTTGTTATAACTCAAAGGACTTGGGAATTTGTAATAATTTTGTGATCACATACCATGCTTATATTTTAAATAAAATCCATTCATTCTTCTGGATGTTTGACTAATCTATCGGCATGTAAAGACAAATCACTTCAAACCATTGCCCCCAAATAAAGTTACTTTCAGCCACATCCCTCAGTGCATATGAGCACTCCTTTCCAAAGCCCTCAGATGAGGGGAGTCCAGCACAACACTCACTAGACAATCTTTGCTTTACTTTGGCTCACACAACAAAATATCTTGAACAAACTCAATAAAAGCCACACAGTAGCCTGAAGGCAGCACTAAGCCTAGGCAGACAGAAGCCCTAGCAGAGCTAAGGTACAACACGCTCTCCTGCTTCCAGAACTGAAACCAGTTCATTGCACTGCGCTAGGTCAGTGTTGCACTTGGGCACCAGCATCCTTCCGTTTCCCTTTGTTAAAGACAGCAGCTTGCATGAACTACACATCACAGGCAACTTAAACACATGCACAGGAAAGCACCATTTAATGCAGCTTTGTGGGAAGACTAAGAAATAGACTCACTTTCACAGAAAAGCGAAAGGCTTTCATTGTGGCATGGCTGGTAAACCACAGATGGAAAGCCCCGAGAGAGAACATCTGTTGCTACTCAGTGGTCTGAATCCATCCATCCTGTAGTCAAATTTATTATTTAAATCTTCTCACCTGTGAGAGCTGAAATCTTTTGCTTAAAAATATATTCCCTTTTTCTCCTTAGACAATCCTTACTCCAAGCACTTTTCTCAATAGCCCCTTGTGCTATGTCAAAGAAACTGTTAAGTGCTCTTCCAAATTGCTAAGTAAATCCATTTCAGATTTGTAGCAAATGGGCACAAAAGGTCACATTACCCCATGAGGGTCATCTCTCTAACCTCTCTCTTTTCCAGGGCAAGAGAAACTGCCATAAAGAATAATTGAGTATATCCCGACTCCATAGGGAGAGGACACACACACAGAAACACACACCCCTCCCAGAAGTTGGTTTTGGGACTTCTCTCAATGTGTGATGTGGTATTAGGACCTTCACCACATTCATTGGATGATACGGGGTGAAAAGATTATAAATTGGTCCCCATCTGAGGATTATGAAAGGCATGCCACATGTTCCTTGAAGTCATCTCCTCAGACCAGGGAATTACAGGCCACAGATCAGTAGCCTCTGTCTCATTCATCTTTCAAAATACATTTACAAGACAACATGTCAATTTGTATGATTACCTTCAAACAAGAGAAAAAACACTTCCAACACTAGATGTGTCATCAGCACCACTAATAAGCATAAGTAGTGCATCCAAAGCAATGCTCCATCGTTCAAACGGCAGGTTCTTGGGAACTACTCATGACATCACCATTAGTCACAAACTAAGGTACTTTTTTAGGAAAGAGCCCATCTGCCACTTCAGTCTGGCACAGAAAATTGCTGTGTAGAGATTGGTGCCCTCCTATCAACAGAGACTAAGGCAGACCTTACAGCTTGCCCAAAACAGGTCCTAACAGCTAAGTAACAAAACACTATTTTGTGATTCTGAGTGCTATTTAGGGCCACTTTATAATTGGAAAACTTGGACACAGAAGTCTCAGGCTCAGAGTCATACCATAGCTGACTCGGTGCTTAAAATCACATCTCCAGCTTTCCTTTCACTTGCTGGACTGGAAAGTCTACTTCTTTGCAGCAGTCACCCCAGTAGATGTCATAAATCAACAGGAAACCATTTGCCAATTTTGGACAATATTGCCTATAAACTGCCAGACTACACTCTCATACCTGTTGCACAAAAATAATCTGCCCTTAAAATTGGAAAGGGGAAAAAGATGACAAAATATCTTTTGGTTTAGATTGGAAAACTTAATGTGTCATTAAGAAGCAACACTAAGACAGCCATAATGTGGACAGTGGGAGAGTGCTAACACGTCTTTCTTAACGTCTTCTACTGAGAGATCTCTGTCATCACACGTCATCCCTCTTACATGGCTAAGTTTGTAATTTCTAAACAAAATCACATTTGCTTGCAAAAACTTTTCCACAGTATCATGCTAGACTAGAGATAATTCTATCACTCTTGATTCATCTCTCTATCAGCCAGACTTAGTATTATTATTTCACCTAGCTTCTAGAATACATCACTACTGCAGTCACAGTAACTAAAAAGAGGTCAAGGGATAATATTGTAAAACGTTTGAACTATTGCTAAAGCACTGTAGCTGCTTTTGTGATGCAAGGCAAACACAAAGTATCTTTATCATCTTATTGGAGATCCTCTTAGCTGGTGAGATCAGTTTGATGAACTGCCAGTGACGTTAAACTGTGTCGGCAAAATACCAGAAGCCCCATCATAAACCTAGTCTTTTCAAGCCCTTTCTTTGGTATTCCGTATGTATGCTCATATTTCCGTATCTGACACTATCTGTAGCACAGAGGGTTGCTCTCTTATTTGTGACACATTATTGAATTCTCTTATCAGAATCATGAGAAAAATCCTGCCTTGGGTTGGTTCCTGACCTACCCAACTATGTAGCAGGGCTGGCCAGATAATGCATACCCTTCCCAGGAAAATTTACTGACCATTTCTACACAGGGCAATACAGGGAGCTAGCACCCCAGGAAGGTCATCTGGGCTCCTGGCACCAGCTAATGCAGGAATCATGCCCAGAAACCACAGGACCGGAGAAGCAGAGAAAGTGGCTGTAGAGACAGGCGAGTCTTCAGAAATCCTCAGTCAGGCTGAGCTGCCATGCCAGGTCTCTGCTCGGCAGGTGGGTGCTCCATCAAGAGCCCTGCCACACCAAGACACAGCTCAGCTCCAAGTATTAAGTGAAGTGCCTTCAAGCAGGAAAAAGCAAAAGATAAAAAAAAATAAACCCTAAACACTACACATTTGTTCTGGTTAATTTCAGGTTATTTTGTTTATAGATTTAAAGCTTAATTTTTCATGCCTACCACAAGGCAGACAACTGCCTGTCAAGTCATTTCTCATAGTAGAACAGTTTTATCCAACTAAAAGGAGGAAGAAAGAAAAGAAAAAAAGTGGGGAGAAAAAAAAAGTCTTTTAATATGCTGCAGCCTAGTAACACTTCACCAGTCCCCTGGAGATGGAGCGCTGTAGAGGAAATTAATAAAAAACCAAAAAACAACAACAAACAACAACAAACCCAACACACAAAAAACAGCAAACACACACACACAAAAAACAAACCCACCCAACAACCAAAAAAAAATTCTCCCAGAAAAAAAAAAAAACAAACCACAAACAAAAAACAACACACACAACACGCACAAAAACAAAACCCAGCCCTTAAGATCTCCTATTAACAAGCATATGCTTAGTCTATCTGGAATTACCAACCACAAAACCCACCAGGCACACACAGAGCGAGAGGTGCCTTTCATTAGCATTTTTGGCAAAGCAGTGACTGCTGACAGGCCTCATGCACCATGTCTTAGCTTCACTTTTGAGCAATTCATATTGCATCAGAACATATCTGGATTGGAAATTGTTTCTAAACAAAGTCAAATAAACAGTTTCTCAGAAACAGAAAACTTGGCAGAAGAAATCCAGCAATTCCCATGGCTGCATTTACTACATTGGTATAGGCCTTCAAGTCTTGGGAAACCATAGTAGGTATTCTACTTGTCAAATACCTCCACTGCTAAGAATCAGCTTTTCCATTAAAACTGTCTTTCATGTTCCCAGATCACAGATGCTCAGGTTTGAGCACTCCAGAGTTGCATGGGAACCCAGGCACAGAGGTGTGCCCCTGTCTGCATATTTTTCAGAAGCTTTTGGGGTGGGGCTGGAGGGCAGGGCAGGAAAGGAGTTTTGTTTTACTCTCTAGGCAATGCTGCTCTAGACAGTTCAGAGGAAACCACTGAACTTATGCACCTAGGCAGAGGTAAGAAGTTTGCTTTGAAGCTGGAAATGGACCCTAACATCCTTCCATGATGGTCTGGATTTACTGACCAGCACTCTTACAGATCACTCATGAGACGTTTTACAAAGTATGCTCTAATCTTAATCACTGCATAACTAGATGCTGGGATGGGGTATTCAGCCTGTAGATAAATAACAGCATTTCTCTACCAGCGTGAAACTCCATGCAAGCAGTGTAATCACACAGAGGTGAATGCAAAGGAGAAGCATACTGAAGTGTGTTTGAACAGGCTCAAAGTGCAGTAGAGCAGCATGCCAAATGCAGGTCAGATTTTGCAAAGAAATGAGTGAGAAAGCACATGGCTCCCACCACACCACCACAGCAAATGGCCATTCTTGTCTGAGTGGCAGGACTGCCACAGACAGAATGCAAACACAACCCCAGTGTGACTTCTTTCATTCAAACTATTTACTTTTCAGGGAAGAAAGTCTGGTATCATATCTCCATGCCACTCCAACATATCAAAGTTAATGTTACTATTTACTGCCAAGACAGCACATGCTTGTTTTGCTGTCTTGAGATGCTGCACTACAGAGGCTGGCAGAATACCAGCAATTTAATTACACATGCAGTTATTAGAGCCTGCCTGAACTTTCACACTATGAATAAGTGCTTCCTCTCATTTAGCTAAGAATCAATACGGTGTTTCTAGGTGAAGGTCAAGGAGAGATAAGGAGAGTGACTGGGGAAGCATATAGCAGTAAAAGTCTCTGCTCACCTTGCTATCTATGTGGGTCACAGCCTCAGAGAGGGTTTTGAGCTATAAGTGCCTTTGGACACTCACAGCATAGCAGCAGTTCTGAACTAAATTTTCCCCACTATTAGATGAATTTCTGACAGGTCAGGGTGAAGGACTGCAGACAGCATCTGCAAAATTGTCACTTTAATTGCTACTAGTATTTACAGGGTATAACCTTCCAGAAACAAAAAGCCTCCTGTAAAAAAAACATACAAACAAACAAACAAAACAACAACAAAAAAAATTCACATAACACACACACACACCAAACAACACAGTTAAGAGTGGCTGAAGCTGCAGTACTACACTCAACAAAGCTCAAATTTCATCAGGGTTGGAAATAGGAGTTCCTTTGCCCTTGGCACTGAAGGGCCCTGCAGTGGAGGGGAGCACTCCCACCATGGCTACAGCTGTTGAAAGAAGAGGAGCTGCAATGGGTAAGGAGCTAAACCAGGATGTTTTGTCTCAATACACACTAACAGTCCAGTCAACAACCCTGGAAGGCATTTCTCCTTTAGAGCAGGTATGAACCAAGCTGTCACAGGATTCAAAGGAGAAAAGATTTCTGTGCCTTAAGAAAATCATGGTGATTCATTTAGCCCAGCCTCACACAAGGTAAGCAAGGCTTGGGAACACTCAAGCTGCTGTGGTGGTCAGCAGTTGTGTAAGACACAGATGGCAGACAGGTCTTAAGGTTGGGATGCAGACTTAGTTCATCAGGCAGTGCAGAACACACATTTACAAGAAAGCAGAGCTGGCAGTCTTGCTGGAAAGTAGCCTAAAGCATGAACCTAAGAATGGCCCAGGCAGCTCCCCTCTTTCATGGTAGAGAGTGACAAACCAGACACACACCCATTAGGAACCCAAAAACAAGG
This sequence comes from Ceryle rudis, assembly GCA_033439905.1. Lineage (NCBI taxonomy): Eukaryota > Metazoa > Chordata > Aves > Coraciiformes > Cerylidae > Ceryle > Ceryle rudis. The sequence continues at coordinate 33,680 of JAAGNO010023368.1, read as the reverse complement.
TCTAGGGGAAGAGTAGCACTCATGGAGGTTGTGTTCTCAGGTGTAACAATTTCATTGCTCATGCTTAGAAAAGTATTAGGTTTGGCAAAACTGACACAAGATACCACACTGCAGACTTAGTGTTGCATAAACCAAGCTGCGGATTTTTTTGCCTTTGGATTTCATTGTTTCCCTGACATGTCTACATGAAAGAATCACTCCTATAATTAGCAATAGTCTAAGCAGCTGCATCTCTGAGGGACTGCAGGTGGCATTACTGTGACTATGCTGAACCTCCAGAGTACATCTATCTGATGAAGAGCACAGAGAGAGAAAAAAAACCCAGTTCCATCCCTAAATATTTTACTATAGTTGCAGATAAGCTGGTTAAAATGTGAAATATCTATCAGAAGATGGGTGCTCCCCATGCATTTCTAGATAAAACAAAACCCTCTCCCTACCATTACTGAACCAGCCCTAAGCACAAGGCTAGATGGTGATCCATCAGTTCAGCTTTCTACCTCAATCAGACTTGGGAGCCCTGTTTTGGCCAGCACAGGGTAGGAATAGTATCACAGTGGCTGTAATGGAGGAAAGAAGAAAAACTGGCTGCAAAAGAGATGGATATCAGGAACTTGCACCCTTTGAGATGTGCCAGAGTTCAATGCAGACAGAAGAAATTCAACAAAATGCTTTTTCACTGAATTACTCAAGAGGGCTGCAGAGATGGGGCAGGACAGCTGATATCATTTTGTCTAGACTGGAGAAAAGAAGGTTGAAGGGTGACCTTATTGCACCCTACAGCTTCCTGAGGGGGGAAGTGGAGAGAGATGTATTGATCCTTTCTCCCTGTCAGGACACATGGGAATGGTTCAAAGCTATACCAGGGAACAGGCTCCCCAGTGAAATGGTCATGACACCATACCTGTCAGTTCAAGAAATGTCTGTGCCATGCTCATAGTCATATGGTTTGGTTTTAGGTAGTCCTGTGAGGACCATGAAGTTGGACTCGATCTTTCCAACTTGATATATTCCATGGTTCTAGGAGAGATTCAGACTTCACATAAGGATACATTTCTTCACTGAGAGGGGTGGTCAAACACTGGAACAGGCTTCCTAGGGAGACAATTAATGCTCCAAGCCTGTCAGTGTTGAAGAGGCATTTGGACAATGCCCTCAATATGCTTTGACTTTTGGTCATCCCTGAAGTGGTCAGGCGGTTGAACTAGATGACTGTTGTAGATCCCTTCTAGTCAAAGTACTCTATTCTGTCTCTTGCTTATGCTGTGAGGAAAGCAGAGATATATGGAGCACCGTACACTTACAGTGCCTGCCAGTGTTTGCTATTTGATAGACAAGCCCAGAAGCGTTATGATCATGAGCACCTTTGCAGGAAAAGGCATGAATCCTCCCTTCCAAGCATCTGAGGTCCTGAGCACTCAGGTAGCCACCCACCTCAGAGTATTCCGTAAAAAAAAAAAAAGGGGAAAGTGACTTCAGAGAGGAAGAAGCAGCTAATAAGCCTGGAAGCTTTGTCTCTCAAGAGATCAGACTTACAAAAGTATCAAAAGGTCAGCTTCACTCTCATTCCTTTCTCACAGTCAAGCTGAATTTTTGTTCCCATTTCTGCCTGAACATTCAGGTCATTAGGCCTCAGCCATGTATGTGTATTTCTTGCCAAGTATGTCCTATTGACAGAAGTTAAAAGAATATTTCACATCTTGGACAGCAACACTGATGACTGTTACCTCTTTCTTTGCAAATGAACATGCTTCTTCAATTTTCACTACTCTAGTTGTGCCATGAAAGGACCTTAACAGCTGCTCAACGGTTCAAAAGCCAGGATTATTTCTCATTATTTCTTCATATCTCTGTGTTTGCCTTCCTTCTGGACTAAAAGTCCTAGCCATGTGACATGAATGGAGGGTGTTACCCCATGTGAGTGGAAACAAGTGAAACCAGTCACAACTGGGAATGATTCTCAGAGGCTGGAAAGCCTCGATCGAAGCAAAAATGGCAATTAAAGTACACAGATCTCAAGTGCTCATTGGCCTAATGTAAATAGTTTTTTGTTTCCCCATGGGCTGAAGAAGGAATAAGTTTTAGCAAAATGAAGTATATAGATAAGACAAGCATGGCAAGCTCCAGCTACTGCTAATCTATACTGCCTCACGCACAAAAAAAAAAAACCAAACCACCTTGCTGTCTTCTGCTCAGAATGACAAATGAAGTGATGTTTTCATTTTCCTTCTGAAGTGAGCCTGATTAAGACTGTTTGCATTATCTGGTTCATCTGATAACAAAAAGGAAAGCTGTGGGAAAAGAAAAACTAAAATTTCTTGAGAATGCTGGGTAAAGTCAACAATAGTGATGCATAACAGTCAAAAATGTGCAACTTTTTTGGAGCCCTCTGTCAGGAAGGTCAGAAGCCATTCTGGCTATGAACACAAGAGGAGAGAAAAATACAACTAAAAGAGGAACATCACAGGGTTACAACATGCTAACACAGCAGTGAAGGAAATTACACAGGTCCCTTTGCCCTATTCACAAAAGCACTTAGTTGAATCCAAGTTTATATTCCAGGTACTAGAGATTAAACTGTATAAACACTCCCTTTCTCCTTCCATTCAACTATATGTGGTGAAAATAGTCTAGCTCTGACTTTGGAAAGCATTCAGTCCCCAGTGTTTGAATTAGCATATGTGTGGGCAACTCTATTTTGTAAGAAAGACAAGTTATCTAAAATGGATTGCAGTATTCTGTGGGGAAAAAAAAAAAAACAAACCCAAAACACACACACAAAAAAAAAACAACACACACACAAAAAAAAAAAAAAAGGAAGAAGACTGTATTTCACTCCTGTTGGAAGCCTTTTAGCAAATATTCAGGATGCAACAAATGGTGGGAGGGGGAGGAAGGCAAGAAAATACATTTATACAACCTAAAAGCAGCATGAGAAAGCTACTGTTCATTTGAAACACTGAAGTGAGCAGCCCCGGGGACTGAATAGCAACACTACATTAGGCAATGGTCCTTAATGCATGAATCACCTTAAGGATTTTGTGTTGGCTTGGTAGCTTGTCTCAACATATTTGCGTTCTGTGTTTGGTCCATCCCAACAAGCAGGAAGTTAGGAAAAAATGCCAAGATGCCTGCTTGGATGAACAAGTTTCTCCTGGCAAAACTCAAACACAAAAAAGCAGCATATAGAGGGCGGAAGCAAAGATAGGTAATGTGCTAGGAATAGAGAGACATTGTCTAAGCATGCAGAAATATGGTTAAGAAAGGCAAATCCCACCTGGAATTGGATCCAGTCAGGGATGCCAAAGACAAGAAAGGCTTCTAAACATATATAGGAAACAAAAGGGAAAATATCTCCTTTAGCAGTGGGTCCACGTGGAACCTGGTTACACAGGACATGGAAAAGGCTGAGGTACTGAATGCCTCGGTCTTTACTTCCAAGACCAGCCTTCAAGAAACCCAGAAGGGAAAGCCCAGAGCAAGCCTTGGTCTAAAAGAATCAGGTCAGGAAGTACTTAAGCAAACTGGACATACATAAATCCACGGACCCTGATGGGATGCACCCATGAGTGCTGAGGGAGTTAATAGATGTCTTTGGGAATCCACTCTCTATAGTCTTTGAAGAATCATGGCAACTGGGAGAAGTACCAGAGGACTGGAAGAGAACATGTTATTTGTATCTTCAAGAAGGGCAGGAAGGTGGATCCAGGGAACTACGGGCTGGTAAGCCTCACTTTCATCTCTGGGAAAGCAATGGAGCAGCTAATCCTGAAAACTATTTCCAGGAACATTAAGGACAAGAAAATCATCCATGGACTCCATGGACCAGATGACCCATTCCAACCTCAACCATTCTCTGACTCTGCTCAAATTATGGCTTGATTTTGAGAGAATGTGAACAAATCGTATAGTCCTAACAATGGCAATCTCCTTCAGGTGACTCAACCCATGCCAAGTTTAACAGGACATTGTTGGAAAGATAGGAAAGGTAGAAAGGCAGAAGGAAAAAAAGGGGTAGTAAGAAAAAAAAAAAATTCTACCTTTTATCTGTCAAGATAAACAATCATAAGCCAGTACTGCACTGCTGCCGAGTCCTCACTTTATTTCATAGTTACTCATTGTAGCACAGTGGAACACCAAGCGGTCACAGTACCTCACTCCCATCACATGAGCAATTATGTGGAAAATGGGGGGGGTGGGAGG
>JAAGNO010023368.1:18581-29377 GCA_033439905.1 Ceryle rudis | reverse complement strand
GTGTGTGTGTTTTTTTGTTGTGTGTTTTTTGTTTGTGGGTTTTTGTTTTGGTTTTTTTTTGTTTGGTGTTGTTTTGTTTTTGTTTGGGGGGGGGGGGGGGGGAAAGAGGGGGGAGCGAAGTGTGTGTTTGTTTTTTGTTTAAAAATGATTTTCTTTTCCTAATGGAAAGAACAAAGCAAAGTCGAGTGCTTGGTTGAACTAAGAGGCAAGAGTTACTTCAAAAGCATTCTCAAAATCCATATTCAGAGCATCAGAATATCAGAGCATTCAGAGCAAGAACATATGTTTTATTGGACAAGGGTAGATAGTCCTCCTCAAAAGGACTGCAATCCCAGAACATTACATTATCATAAATAGCTAAAGTTTGGGAAAAGCCTAAAGGTAAAATATTGAATGTTCCTAAGCTTTTACTATTGGTAAGATGGTATCTAGAAAGTCCTTACATCATCTGAGCACACTATAGTAAGCACTGTTAATAATTCCTTTTTTCCCCCCTCAGTAAGTCAAGAAACACAGCCCTTGATATCTGAGTCATTGCTCCACATCCTGCCTGGGTTTAGCACTTCCTCATTCAAGGCAGAAGCTCCTCGCAGCAGCACGTTCAAGTCTCAGCACATTCAGACAGGCTACTGAGAGATTCAACATAGGTAAGTAAGAAATCAAGTTTTCTGTCTTGTATTAAGTGCAGTATCTGGCCTACAGCTTTTTGGCTAAGCTATTTTACAGTTGCTTCAGATGATGCGTATATGAGAAAAATGAAAGAGAGACAGTCTGGGTTTGGTTGTTTTTCTTTGTTGTAAGTGGCAGCTTGATGGAAAGGAAAAGTAGAGATTGAGGGGTTTCCCAGTTAAAGTGTTTCAGCACTGTAACTCTGCTCCCCTTCGCTGACTGCCAGCTGGGGTGCACTTAGACTGCAAAACAAGAAGTGAAGCTAAGGCTGCTAGTAAAACAAAAGGCAGCATTTATCTGACACCCCAGAAGGTATCTCCAACTACTTTACTCACTGAGTACAGTCTTGCCTTGACTTCTGCTCTTTACCCTTTTGCTTTTCTTTAGTGAATAAACTGACACCCACAGAAGTGACCAGATAGGGAGTTTCAGTTTAGTGAAGTGCAGAGAATAAACACTGGGCTAAAAATAATCAATCACACAAGTGCCTCAAAATATCAGCTGAGTAGCTCGAGTCTTTTCTCTGAGACACTCAGCACACTAGTCATACCAAAACCGAAATCCTGATTAACTGTTCAGGTTCTGAATGGTCACTGTTTACAAACTGACAGGGTGTAATGGCAGGTAAAAAGCCCCGTGTGAGGAGCTGCACTGTACTAAGCAGCATAGACACAATCAAAAAGTCAGTACTGCACAAAACCCAAGGTCTCAGTGTGCTGCTAGTAAAGAAATCAAGCACAAGAGTGAAAAGACAAGAAAGAAGACAAGCAACTGCATAGGAGGATTTGCCCAAGTTGTAACAGAAACCATGACGACTCACAGGTTATCTTCTTTTTCAATGTCCACACAAGAAATTGTTGCATATGTAGCTTTCAGAGCAACTCATTGCCTTTGAGTTTTGATGGAAGGTTTACATTAGGTGAACAATTATAATAAAAAACAAACAAAATAACACCACACCAAAAAAACAGAAAGCAAACACCCACCCACACACACCCCCCAAAACAACACAGCAAAAGAACACTAACACAAAACACAAACAAAACAAAACACACAGCTACTGCTGTACGTACCGGTCCCTACAGGAAAACATTTCATAGAGTGGCTTGAGTTGGAAGGTTCCTTAAAGATCATATAGTTCCATCCCCTCCTGCCATAGGCAGGGACACCTCCCACTAGACCAGGTCACTTGCTCAAAGCCCCATCCAGCCTGGACTTGAACACTTCCAGGGCATCTACTACCATGTCTGTCTTATGCTGTGGACCCCAAGAGCTAAAAAGAATACTCCAGATGGGTCTCATGGGAGTAGAGGGAGAGAATCAACTCCCCCAACCTGCTGGTCATGCTTCTTTTGAGCACTCCAGGATACATTTGGTTTTCTGGGCTGCAAACACACATTGACAAGTATTGTTGAGCTTTTTGTCAACCAACATCCAAGTATTTTTATTCTTGATAGATTGTTCCTTTTTCAGAAGGAACTATGCTCAGATTAATGCAGGGAGAGAGGAAGGTAGAAGAGACACACCTTGGAAAAGTACAAAGCTCCTGATGTCACAAAGACCAGTTTCTTATAACTCTGTGCAAACATGGAACTTGGGCCCCTCAAAAGCCAGCTCATGCCAGATAATTTTGCCTTTTTGAAGACTAAACTGACAAAAGTATTTTTCCAGTTCACTAAAACTGACTCCTGAGTAACAGTGAAACCTCACAGCTATAGATTTTAGTTCTCATGAAATCAAAGAGCTTGCTATTGTTTTAACTTGATAATACAAGCATAACCAATGTAAAGACAGAGATCAGCACAGATGTGTTTCCTTCTGGAGGAATTAATTAATTATTTCTAGAAAGAGAGAGGAGGTAGGATATTTTCATCTCCAAGACTACTACTTGTAATGCAGACAAGACTACTGAAACATTTCCCAAGAGGAGCACTACAAAAAAAAGTCTCCAATATGCTGTCTCCAGTTATGAAAGTCCTAAAATAAGATTGCATGGATATATACACTACATTCAAGAGACTGATTTTGGGTGCAAGTCACCACTTCTTGATACTGTCTGCCAGAGAAAGTCACTATAGGGTGGGGGGAAAACATTTTACTCTTAAAAGAAAAAACCCAAATAAAAGAGAACACCACACAACACCATTCAGTTCCTTAGAGGGCTTGTTGGCTTTTTCCCACCTTATAATTGTAGATGGCACCTATGGTTTACTGCTAGCACAAGACAGACATACATCTGTTGGAGCAGGTCCAGAGGATGTTCACAAAATGGTCAGTGGTAGAAGACCTTCCATCTAAAGACAGGCTGAGAGTTAGCTCCAAAGAGATCTTATTGCAGCTGTTCAAAACTTAAACAGGGCTTATAAAAGCTTTCTTTATGATGAGGGTGGCAAGATATTGGAACAGGCTGTCCAGAGAAGTTGTAAATGCCCTGTCATTGGAAGTGTACAAGGTCAGGTTGGACAGGCTTTGAGCAACCTTTTCTAGTGCAAGACATCCCTGCCAGTAGCCAGGGGATGACTAGATGATCTTTAAGGTTCACTTTTAACTCATTTTATACTTCTATGATTAGCATTTAGGAATTCTTTGAAAAACTTGACCTGGTTTCCATTTCTCACACCTGTAGTTACATCCCTTTTCTGAACTCTGTTTACAGCCTTCCCTCCCACACAGGATGAGGAGCCTATAAAGCCAACCCCCTTTGGAAGCTGGACGTACCTAAACATACACAGAAGGTGGCAGTCCAGTCCAGACAGCAAGGCACTGCAGGCATATGTCAATGGACAGAGCTTTGTTTCAACAGGTGAGAGAAAGGTGGGGAAGAGAGGAAAAAATATGAACTATCCTCTGAACAATGAGATACTTTTCTGCCACAGCCCATTAAATATATACACACACACACATACTGAACATGAATATACTCAGTGAAATAACTCATTGAACACTGACAGTTTCCAGAGGCATGTTGGGATGTATATACACTGCAGATGTACCTGCATTCGGATTTTCTTTTCAAAGCTACCTGAGCCTCAGAGACTTCCAGGCATTGATTTCAGTTCACATCTGCCCATATGTCTTTAAAACACCACCTCAGCACCTTTGGGTGCATCTTAACTGCACAGCAAGGTATGATACAGAGCTGTTTGTGCTATCATGGTCTGGAGAAATGCTACTGCCTCGGTGTATTGTTGCACCAGCATGAATTCCCCATGCTGATGGGGAGTTACTAATTGCAGCTTCCCACCATGCTTCACAGGCCTCTGCTGCCCCTGTCCTGGGAGAAGAGCTCAGATCAGTGCAGCACAAGGTTGCATGGACACCCTCAGCCACCCTGGCCAGAGGCATTTGTGCCACCTATGGTATAGCAGACACATACCAGAACTCACACTGGCTTGGGCTTTTACTGCAGGGGGGAGAAAGGAGATGTTGGTTTTGATAGTGAGGGTTTGGGGTTTGCTTTTTGAGTATTTTTCTGTAAGTTTTCCTTGCTGTTCACAGAGTTTTGAACTAATTACAGCCACCTTCAGCACCACTAAAAGAAATCTCTGTTTTAAGGCTGTAGCCAATTCCAGGTTTGGTTGTTCTCAGCTGCTTTTCCCTCTATTGTCTCTATTTTCTTTTTTCTAAACTCTGATTCCAACCACCAAACTTTAGCAACTAGCATAGGGAAGGACTGGTAGTAAAGTCGCCTGTAACAGAATAAAGTAAATTGCTGGTACTAGAACAGATTCTTCATAGAATGGATTGAGTTGGAAGGGACCTTAAAGATCATCTAGTTCCAACCCCCCTGCCACAGGCAGGGACACCTCCTGCTAGACTGGATTGCTTCAAGCCTCATCCAGCCTGGTCTTAAACACTTCCAGGGATGAGGTATCCACTGCTTCCTTGGGCAACATCATTCCAGTGTCTCACCACCCTCATAGTAAAGAGCTTCTTCCTAAAGAAGAATTTCTTCCTATCTTCAAGGAGGTGTCCAACAAGACTGAAGGAAGAAACTGTGTATTCCTTAGTCATCTGTTTCAAGATTCCTGTGGAGTAAGGGAGGGGAGATAAAGAAAACCAAAATAAACAAAACCACATACTGGAAGAATACCTCCCACAGAGGTCTCCATGTGCTTATCAGCCCCTAGGAAGGCAGATTGCTCAGAACATCTCTGCCTCACCAGCTTAAACAGTTTAAAAACACATATGTAACTAGATCAAAGACTCCAAGTTAGACAATTTTCAGCCATAGAAGACTTGCTTTAAATATATGCATGTTAAGATACCCACCTTCTTACAAGGGGTGTGACCCCATTCTAACTTAACCTTTTTTGACATCTTAGAGCCAACTGTCTTTAAAGCCATACTTATTTTTCAAATACCCCATTTTCAAATAACCCCAGTGGGTTACTGCTTTTTGGCTTTGTTTTTAAAGCAAAAGGGGGAAAAAAAAAAAAAAAGGGGGGGGGGGCTCTTCAACCCATGACAGCATTTCTAGTTACAGTAGAACAGCACCTTTGGCAACAGATACTACTTCAGTTCTGTCACTGTCCCCAGTGTCCACCTCCTTACACATATGTGTGGGAGAAAAGGCTTTGAACCCACACTGTCAGCCTTGTACTTAAACTCTGGCAAATATTGCCTATATATACAATTTGTTTTATACTCTCTAGACCCTTTACTCTTAGTGTAAGTGGAGGTGGCTCAACTGTGCCCTTTCAACAAGAAACTTGCTGTGTTAGCAACGCACAAGCAAAACTTCAAGAGGAATAAAATGCCACTTACACAGATCTAGAGGCAACACCAAAATCTATAACTACAAAATCCATGTAGCAATCTACCCCTAGGAAGAAGAATTATTCAACACACCCAGCCCACCTACTGAGCAGCAGGCATTAAGGCAGTGTAACAGTAGGAGTACTCAGTACCATCCTGTGACAGGGCACATGCAGTGGGCAAAACCACTGGACTCAGTGTCATTTGCAAGGATTCATTTCAAGCATTAAGTTTCAGTTACTGCTAAAGTTTCACTCTGAATTCACCTTTGTTCTGTAAACAGACTGCTGGTGACTGCTGTCAATTAGCTTTTGCTAGGTGTAGCCAAAGAATGCAACTCTAATGAAGAGTAGGGAAGTTTGAGAAAACTGGCAAATCATTTGTATAAAAAAAAATTATAAAAAATATTTAATAAAAAGTGTTCTCTGAATAATTAAAAAACATTTCTACAAATTAGCTTTGCATGCAGGTATTTTCTTCTCATGCCTCCTTGTGCATCTATTATTGTGCAGTTTTGCACATTATTTCACTTAACGATTGCCTTGCAAGGCTTCTGGAAATCCTAGGCAAAATAAGATAAAGGACGCTGCTATTTGCTTGATTACTTCCCCCCACCATTCAGCTTATAATTAAAGTTAGTTAGTTGTTGAGTCCAAAAGTATTTCTCAACTAAGTGTTTGAAGCATAATCTCTTTACCTTTGACTTTCCAGATGTCATTTCCTAACATCCAAGTTTTCTCCATGTTCTACATTAACTTCTGAAACAGAATTTTTTTTGTAAAAACAAGCTTGCTTTCAGCTCCTTTCTCAGTAGCCTTGCCAGAGCAAGGTCAGTTGTCGCCACAGGGAGAGCTATCTGAGCTAGAGCCAAGTAGATCCTTATTTCTGAAAGGATGATCATTGTATTTTGACATCAGGAAAGGGAAAAGCATCTAGAACACCCTACATCTTCATTGCTGAGGCAGTCCAGCTTAAACTTAGTTGTTTGGTTTTTTAAAGTTGCTTTACAGGGTCTATAGGGAGCTGCTGCATTTTGCCTTCTGCAGCCTTGCATGCATACAGGCTGACTACTGCGTACATCCACAAAACTCGGCACGCTCCAGCTACGTAACTTTGGAGGAGCTGGCATTGTCCTCTTCTTCCCCATTACTGCAAACAAACCACACAACCAAAACTGTACTACACCCAAAACACACTTATCTTGCAGTTGCCATGAACTAGTAAGACTAAGAGAGTCATCCTGAAAGATGACAGTTTCCTCTTACCCAAATGTACTTTACTATCCAGAGGACATCTCTCTTAAAAAGGTATGATGAGGGAATCTGCCCAATAGTTACACTTCTCCCCGCCACCCACCACAAATACACAGTTAGGACTTCCAAAGAAGCGGGGAGGGAGAGGGGAAAGAAAGCTGCCCAGAAGCATTTGTGAAACCCAAGAGGTGAGAGGAGATGGTGACAGGGAACATCACCACTTTTCCAGCCATACCATATACCCAGCAAGGGCCATTTCATGGTTAATTCATTCCCATGCACTCTTCACTCAATTGCCCACAGCAATGCTTTTGACTACTCAGGCTGCAAGCTATTTTTTTCTTACAGCTGGCAGAACTACAGATAGTTAGCAGTGCTGCAGCCAGCTGCCTGGGGCAGGGTTGTGTTTGGCACTGGCCAGCCACACTAACCACTGTCTACCCTGACTCTTGCTACCTGACATACACCGTTCATCTGTTAGCAAAATGCACAGCAGTGGCTTAAAACCTGGCTCAGACACCTACGCATCCTGCAGCAATCTCATTGGAGTTCTATTCCCAAGAGACTTTTTTTTAAACCAGAGTATGACCTCATAGGAATTTGAGGCCCTTTTTTGCTAGGATTTATAAAGTATGGAGATCTCTGGAAGATATTATATAAATCTTGCTATAGGAAACAATAGATTTTTAGAGTGATTTTTTGTTTGACATGAAGGAATCCTTCCTCAGAAATATTGCAAAAACATGCAACTGGAAAACACAAACAAACAAAAAGCAACAAACCAAAACCAACCCCCCCCAAAAAAAAACCCCACAAAACAAACAAAAAAAACCCACAACCAAATCAAAACAAAAACCAGCCACAAACAAAAACACAACAACTCACAACTTTGAGGCTAAAAGCTTTCCCTGGAAAAGCATCCTCTGCAAGACAGGCTGGTAAATTGCTGTGCCAAGCTAGAGAATCAAGGGTCAGCATTTCATCTGTGACAAACTCAGGTATAATCCCTATAGTACAAACACTCATTATACTAACTCCTCCCCCATTTTTTTTTTTTTTTTGCTCCTCACAGAGGAATGAAGAAGAAAAGTGCATTCATTTGTACTAGAGCATTGTCATCCTACCAAGTAGTATACTCTGGGGAAACCAGAGCTCTTGGGCCACAGTTATGGTCCGTTAAGGCCAAGTAAAGCAGCTGTGCCTTGCTGTGCACAGACTCCTTTAATGGCACCAGTCTGTGGCTGCACTACAGTCTGGACAAAGACTTAATATTCTCAAACTGAAAGCAAAATATCTAATTAGAGTTAGCATGGTTGTATTGCAAGTCTGGCTGGGGGATCTTTGAATTTCCTCATAAGAAACTTCTGTCCTCAAAGATTATTCTCCACGCAATTAAATTCACCCTTTGAGTACTTCACTACAGCTGCATGTTTAATGGTGATCATGGTATGAAGCCACTATATTATTTTACAGGTGTCTTCTGAATACTGTTTTCACAGAAGTCAAACATCTTAACTCAGATGCAAAGCTGATCTAAATCAGTGCAACTTGGTTAGCTTCACGTGGTCGGCAGTGTGTCCCTATGTCACCCCAACTATAGATCTGTTCCACACCTCAGAAGAAGGGAGAGAAGGATTTAAGTTAGGATAGCCTTGATTAAAATGCAGTTTTATTGTCTCAGTTCCCATTTTCTCTTACTTTTCTGCACTGAGAGCAGTATAAACAGGTCTCAATCCAGAAACAGTCCTTGTGCCAAGGCTCATCTCCAGGGGCTGTTAAAGTGCTACCTCGGCTCCAACCCCCCTTGCATTTGCAGCCCTGGTAAGGAGATCTTTGGTGTGGAGCAGCTGTAAGAAATAGGGCACAGCTGAAGTAACACGAGTTGTGGCTAAGACCACCATCAGCTCGCTAGCAGCAAGATGCAGATCAGAGATACCCTGTGATTTACCTTGTTCAGGCCAGGGCAAGTATTTCACCTGGGGTGGCTCCAGAGCCCAGGGGGTTGCAAGGCTGCAAAGCTATATCCTCATACATTTTGCCTCCCCTGAACCACTGTTTAGAAATAGGGTTGCTTCAGTTCCTAAAAGCTCTGTTACACTTCAGAGCTGCTGTAAGGAGTTTCCTGTCCTTCTCCAGCTGCCACCTCAACTTCACTTCTCAAATGACTGTTTACAGCTAACATGCAGGATTATTAAAGACCAACATGTAACACTCTTAGTTCATTCCTCTAAATAAACAGTCCTAGAAGTGCCAAAGTCAGTTTTGACATCCTCAAAATCCGAGACATTGTAACTTACATAACTAATGAGGCTCTTCAACTCCCATCTGGTAGTAGGACAGGGATGTAAGGGCTTTGAACTACAGGCATGAGATCAGTATGTTAACATTTAGATAAGAGTTCCATGAGTGCTCAGAGGAAGTGCTTCAAAACTAGGCCATTTAATGTTTACATAGTTTGAGTGCTTTCTATGAATGATTCCCCCCTTGTGTTCAAGTCATAAGCTTCTACCTTGTTAAACAGTTACCAGTTAAAGCACAGTACCAATCACACCAAATAATTGCTAGTTAACTCTCCATAAATGTGTCAGCAAGGGGAGGAAAAAGAGCTTATTCCATTAACCATTCTCACGAACAACAGACATTTGTGTCTACAAAAAAAAGGGAAGCTATAATGCTTAATGCTATTTAATAGTGCAAACCAAAATGTTCTTTTTTGCCTAGATTATGAGTCCTCAAGATATTCGGCAGCTGCCATATCTAATCAATTAGCACTTTGTGCTTTCCTACCTAAAGGCATTACATCCCTTTTCCAGTGAGAGTTACATATGCAGTAGGTTGCACAGCAGGTCTTGTTAAACATTCTCCCCACTTCCTAATTTGAAATTACAAGATGCAGTTTGTGTAAGCCGTAGATAATCTCCACATTCCCATCAAAGACCGATCAATTTAAGTTCTCATTGAATGCATCAGCTCTTTTTACTAGTAAGCAAATGCAAATAGGAGAAGGAATCCTCTCTTCCTAAATCAAAGTTTCTGTATAGTTTTGACTCCAAGTATAGTCATTTCTGAGGCTCCATGCCTTGTCATACATTACCACAAATACCCAAGAATGCAGGCTTTGGCCACATCCAAAAGATGGGTATTCGTGAAGTGCTAGTGGCAAGACAGGATGTGGATTCAGGCAGACCATCTGGGGGAAAAAGGTGGCCAAGGGATCACATCTCTTCCCAGATGCAGAAGAAAGATTCACTCAGTAGCTACATGCTTCTGAGTAGCTCAAGACTAAAAGCAAGTAGCATATTACAGTGACAAAAATCCTCCTGGCTACAGCTTTGTTAGCCATCTCCCTAGAAGGGTCTACTTCCCTAGAATCTGATGGCAAAGCAGAAAATCAGTTGTTTACTCCAGCAGGAACAGCTGTGCATTGAATAATACCGTGTTTTAGGAGGGTTTGACTGTATCTGAAACACACTCTTAAATACTTTGAGACAAGGAAGACTGGACAAACCTTCAATCCTAACAAAATATCCACATCATACCACAAGGAACCTAGCCAGGTATGGTCCTGCATCTATACTCTACACATGGATAAATAATACTTTAGAATATTTAACTTATGAATTTAAATGGTTCTTTTGCAAGAACTGAATAAAGTAGTTCTTCCTTTTTTTTTAAGCAAGTGTAACAGGAGATTTTAGTTAGAGAAACCTAAAAAACAATCTCTCTCATCCACAGAAACTTACAGTCCCTTCAGCTGGTATTGTACATGTCTTGCTCTCACTTAAAGAAAGCAAGGCTGTTCACTGGTGTTTACAGTTCTCAGAATGTGTATGATATAACAGAAAGCTAAGATCTTGTCTCTGATTTTGGTAAATATGCACCTTAAGAAATCACTAAAGCAGAGTATCAGAAGAGCTTAAGAGTAGTTTAAGAATTATCACAACGAGGATGCTCAACATTTATATCATGTCTCTGGGATATGTAGACAGAGAAACGTGAGAAGGCTGGCCCTGCAACTATAGTCATAATTACCTGCTCAGCTATGGGTTGCCTCCCAAATTGTATTACATTCTTCAAAAGGATATCCAAGCCAGTGTTAGGTTTACAGTGGACTCA
>JAAGNO010023368.1:2463-18062 GCA_033439905.1 Ceryle rudis | reverse complement strand
AAGTAAGATTGCAGAGAAGTTGTATCCATCTTCTATCATCCTCTCCCCAAACAGCAGCTGCCAATCCTTCCACCCTGGTGGCTGCTGCTTCCTCAGACTCTAGCTGCTCCTTGCAGGCCAGCGCCCCAGGGAGCTGCCTCTTGTACCTGAAGGAGGCTGCTATTTGCAGAATCAGGGACTCAGTCAGAACCCCATCAGCAGGGCTAAAACCCTACAAAAGTTCAGATATTTTTGCTTTAGATCATTTCATGGATTGCAAAGATCTAGATATCGTTCTGATATCTATACATATCATACACTGTAGCTATCATTCCTGAGGCTGATAATCTAATCTTTTCACAAAGCTTACCTTCTCAGTGGGGAAAGATGAGGCCTAGAGACAAAACTGTCAGTGCAACACAGCACAGAGTTTGCAAGCCTTATTTGGGATGTGCATTTCATACTCTCAACTTCCAGTTTGGAGCTAGTTAAAAATATACTGTAAAACTAAGCTTACCTAAACTTTCACAGGGGATTTCCTATATTGAAAGCATAGAACCACAGAGAGGTCAGGCTGATCTTTCACAGCGTGAAAGCTTGTGGTTTTGCACAAGCTACTCCTCTTTTTAAGTCATTGCTTACCAACGTGCTTTAAACATACACAAGTTCTGTTCAGCATGCCTGACACTGAGAAAGGTTAAGGTCTGTAATCAGGAGTCAACAACAACAAAAAATTTTAAAAATTACAAAAATAATAAAAATAATTTAAAAATACCATTAAAACAGCTACCCATGCACTCCTATGCACTGCTTTCCTAATGCAGGTGTAGCCTGCCTACCTAGCCAGCAAGTTACCTTTATAGCAAAGTTATACAAAGTTGATCCAGTGACTTGTTAAGGTACTCTGGGCCCAGAACCATATCTAACAGGACCTCCAAAACAGCCCTCAAGTTGACCCTATTGTCCACTACCAAGTGACCATCAGATGCTATTACAACACAAAACATCTGTATTCATAAGCCCCACACCATCTGGTTGCTTTCAGATATTAACTCTCCAGCTTTCAGGTACATCCTACTTTCAAAGGACAAGTGTTACACTCTGTTATTAAACATAGTACCTGATGGAAGTGTTACACAGCTACAACTGAAGCAAGATCCCTTTGAGGAAGAGAAACCATTTGCTCTAGAGCTCCATTATCACTGAACTGTGAATCACCTTAGAAAAGCAAACTAAAGACCACTTGAAAAACCAGCAGCTTTTGGGATTTACAGCTCCCAAGAACTATGTGGGGGGATATAATGAACTTGCATATTGGGTTGTCATCTTTAAGTTCAAAGGCTAGCTTTTCTGTTCTCTCACAATACAGAAAAATCAGTATTGGACAATTGTATGAAGATGCAATCAACAGTTCAAAACCTGGTTTCTTGTGAAAAGTAAGGCTTATGTGATCAAGCAAAGCACCTGCCTAATTCCTTCTCTACCCCAACAGCCCTTATATCTCTTTGACAAATCTGCCAAAAACCAAGCAGGAAAACAAACCAAAACAAGACACACACCAAAACAAAACACCACAACACAAAACAGGAGATTTCTAGCACTGCTCTCAAGGCAAAAGAAAAGGCAAAACCAAAACACAGCCCTGTAAAGTCAGCTCTTGTAAGAGTCCAGAGAATTTGTGTTAGAGAACAAAAGCATGAACAGCAGAAGACAGAGAACAATGCCAGAATTCATTTGCCTGTTCCACACATTTTTGTACAGTTTCCTTCCAGAAGCTATGGAACAACAGTTTGTTTTCCCTTGACACAGCCATTCTACCAGGGAATACAAAACCCAGCGCAAAGCATTTTCAACTTGACTGCTGATAGCTCTGTTTTTCAGGCATCATTTGTAATACCACCTGTATTGCTGTTGTAGTTGGACTACTAATCTGTTGGACTTCCTAGTCTCTCTGTTCTAGTTATTTCTTTCCTTGTGTTGAAGACAAACGTGTGTTACACTCTGCAGCTCTTGCCCACATAACTAGTGCCTTGCTGCATTTGCTAACTTTAAGGATCAGAGGTGAGAGTGGTACACAAGTGAAGTGTGCCTGTTTTTCAGAATCACCTGCTATAGCTCCACTTCAGGCCTTTCATAGCAGTGGGCTGCCACTGCAGACTAGCCCAGGTCATTCTTAGCTACATCTCATATGTTCCTGGAGTTCTTTGTCCTGTTGCATTGCCTCAACTCCAGCACCACACTGAATGGCTAATTCACTCTACCACCTCTGACACTACAGTTATCTCTGTGCTACAGGGGAGAACCACTACTGTGTGGTCTAGCCCAATAGCTGAGAAGGGGTTCCTCCAGATTTTCCTAGGTTATGACAGTAGTTTCTAATGGCCTTTATCTCAAACAGCTTCAAACTTGTCCAAGACAATATTACTGCCTCCAAGCACATCAGAAGTTATGGCTTCAAAGCAGAAATTGGATCTAACAGAGTTTTGGTCCAAAAATGTAAGCTTGCTTTCTCACTGCTTCAGCTGTGATAGAGCTGTTAAAGTCACTGTTGAGGAGTGCATAAAGTCTAACCCATTATCATGTCAAAACATGTTAGTACATAAGCCAGCAGCTGGACACCCTATGGAGCAGAATATTAGAGAAAAAGGGAGGAAAAAAAAAAAGAGATGAGTTGTACCCTGTGAACGTACAGGTTTGCATGGCTGCCAGTGTAGATTTGCAATAGGAAAATGAAGTCACAGAAAGACATTGCCAGTAAGAAATGTGACAACATAAGATATTGTTGCTTCCATCTTACACTGTTCTTTCTGCTTGCAGTAGAAAGGTCTCCTCCCCCAGAAGAAAAGTAGTCCACTGGGGGAAGGGTGAGAGAAGGAATGGGATGAGGTGAGTTTGGGATACGTTTAGAAAAAAAATCCAAAGAGAGCTGAGAGTCATATTCCAATTCTAGAAGAGCAGCACTTCAGCCAAGTATAGACCTCACCTAAAAATAAAAAAAAAATCATTCACAAGAAGCTCTGTTGATCTCCTACAGTTTCCAACAGGAAAGGCAAGACATTCAATTACCACAAAAAAAAAAAAAAAAAAACCAAAACACCACCCACCACACAACACACACAAAACAAAACACACACACACACCTTCCCCCACCAAGACACATGCACAGTTAGTGATAATGAAACAACATGCAGTAGATTCCTCACATGAGCCTAAATGAGAGAGCAGGCAATGTGTGAAAATTAATTATACACATTGTCGTAGGAAGAATAGACTACTGTTGTCAGAAAATGGTAAGGGGAAGGATGCTAAGTCTTTCTTATGCCACCATTCTGAATAGAAACACACCTACAGGAAGCAAACACAAGTGGTCTTTCAGAGTGCTTTGAAAGGAAGGAGTTACTTGTTTTGGTTCCAAATCCCAAGCTTATTTTCCTGAAGAGAAGCCAGAATGTCCCTGTGGGGTCTTGATTACAGATGGGGGTAAAACATAAAATGCTGTTGCACTGATAGCAAAAAAAGCACTTTTGCTGATGGGACGAGAATGAGACAAAATCCAGTCATGCTTGCAATGCTTGAGAGATGGGCACTTCAGACTGTAAAATGATTTGGCTGAACTATTTACAACAAAATATTAAAGCTTTAAGAAGATGAAGGAACATTTCAGAGTAGAAGGCCTGCAAGAGGTACTTATGAATCCCAGAGGGTTAACTACTTACACAGATTGACTGACCAAGATATTTCCTTCACACGATAAATAAATCTCTTTGGCTATCAATAATCTACTGTCCTCCAGCACCCAAGCAAAATAACTTGAGCATCTCAACACAATTATATTTTATGTTGTATAATGTCTGTACATCCCATTAGCTCTATATATCTGTTTTCTGTTTAGAACAACTATTTACAGTGTTAGTGCTTACAGGCACTGTTAGGGTTCCCTATGTAGGATGCTATCTGTGTCCATCTCTTCTGTTCTCATGCTTGAAACAGAGGCACGCAACTAGAAACTTTCTGCTCTAATACTAGAACAGCTAGGTTTAAAAGACTATGTAGGCCTCAGCTTTGAGAATATTTTTAAAAAGCAGAGGTTGGGAAGAGAATTCCATTGGGAGGAAGGGGGTGAGTTTAAGCCTGCAATATTTAGGAACTGTCAGCCTTATTTCTGTTACTGGTTCAAGAACTCTTGAACCACTAGGACCTTTTAGCAGTACAACGTATTCCATGAGTACTTGAAGTTTTTCATTGGGTAGCTATGTAGAAGGCGAAGATGGGGTCCCAGAAAATGGAATAGCTCTTCCTTTTCTTAGTTATTTACATTCCTTGCACTTATCTGTTTTTCTTCACATAAGAAAAGGTGCCACCAGAACATGCAGGAGTATCAGGAATACTTAGGACATAGGTCATACTGAGTACTTGTGAATTACTCTCAGGGAAAGTTGTTCTATAAACAGTTCCTCTCACCTCAAAAAAGTTCTCAAACTGCAACTGCAGGTCTGTTTGCAACAATTAAAAGAAAACAAACCACAAATAAAATCCAGATACCTTACTTTTGCTTTAACAGAACAATGCTTCTAGAAAGACCAGCTCAGGCAGAGACTAACTCCTTTCAGAGTTCAGTAGCTCTGAAATCAGAGAGTTAATACCATAGACTGGTCTCAGGATTCATTCTAGGACTATAAAGACTTTAGGATGAACTATTGCTTGTAAGCATGTTCAAACAACTTCATTTTGTAGCTTAGTAAAAACCTCAGAATGCAATTCAGGTGATTCCTCTCACTTGGAGGAACCATTGCTACAGACTTTGTCTTCTAGGTGTACAAGCCCTCAGTGAGATGTCCAGCATGGGGCTCTGTCAGTTTAGTGACAAGTTAACAATGTTCTCCAAGGAAGAGCCAAGAGAACTTACATCAACCTTGGTTAACCTCAGTTTCTTTTTCTCCTCTCACCCTGGCATTCTGAGCTTGCATTTTCAGACCCACCATTCCCATGGTTTCCATGCACAATGCAGCAACTACAATAGCTACTAATTAGCCTCATTTACCTGTGAGGCTCACTGTTTTGTTGATGAATACTTAACATCTCCCTAGAAGACAATAATAACTATTTTCTGAACTTCATCCTTCATCCAACTTTATTCCTTTTCACACCTGTCAGGAAATACAGATTCAAATGATTGTAGGATTACAAGTCAAGGAAGGAATGTAATATCTAGCAGCAGTTCTGGTAGAGAAAAACCAAGGTATCGTATATCTTAGCAGAACCGCATGTATGTATCACTAACAACAAATCTTGTTTTGAAGAAAGGTGTTTTCTACAATATGGAAATTAAAAATAATCAAGAGAAGAGATGACTCTCAGTGCAGAAAATAAAATCATCTGGCAGTCCTTGAGCCTGTTGCTGGCAACAGCTGCCAACAAAAATAAGCATCTGCAGGCCAGGATTTTCTCTGCTTTCACAGTATCAAACTGGAAAGCAATTTTGCAGAATGGAAGTTCTCTGGCATTACTGTGTTACACTTCCTTCTAGACAAGGCATTGAATAAACGTGATAAAGACATTTTATTGACTATTCCACTGTCTCAAAGCTGTCTCCTGAGCCTGAAATAGTTTCCCTTCTGCTTCCTAGGAAAGTCCTCCAGAATTTCCCTTATGACCAGGCTTTAGCCACTATACGAATTTCAAAGTTCAAAGAGAGGGAGTTTTCCTCTTTCCTTCTTTGGATTGATGACATTTACCAAGGGGGTTTTATAACCCTAGCTTGGTGTGAAAGATAACCACTGACTGAAGAGAAAAAAATCCAACTTGTAAAATGGATAATACATTGAGCAAGACACAACTAAAGCCATCCCTATAAACATTTATGAAATTATCACACTAAATGTTGACAGTTTTTCAGTTCTGGTTTTTGTTTTTTTGGTTTTTGTGGTTTTTTTTTTTTGTTTTTTGGGTTTTTTTTGTTTTTTTTTTTGCATTGGAGCTTTACAATGTAAATAGCTCAATACTGTTTGCACTCAGTAACTCAATTATTGTCAAGTTATATCCTCCCTAAGCTTTATGTCCCTTCAGCTGCACTCTGTCAAGACACTGTACAGACTGGATGAAAGACAAGGATAAAAGTAATCATTTTCATGAGCTTTTAGAGACTTGTCAGCTGTAAGCAGTGTAGGAAATAAAAAACTGCTGAGGTAACCTAGGTGCTAGGCAGAGAGCTGAGGTGAGACCACATGCCTCCTTCAGTGTTTGAAGGACAGCAGGCCCAGCTTAAGATACTGGTAAAACACGCTCTTGCTTAATCACCAAGAGCCCTGCTGAACCAGAGGGATGGTAGCTTGCTGGAGCTGGGAAGCATGAGGCAGCTACTGCTCCTGTAATGCCCATCCCTTTCTAGAGAGAGCCAGCATCCCACATTAACCATCTCTTCACCAACCACTAGCCCTGATCTATCCTTCCCATGATTTCTAGCAGCAATACCCTCTTTATCCTGCTTTTCCAAGAGGCCCGAACCAGATCTCTACATGTATAGTTGTGCATGTACCAAAGAGCCCTTGTCCCTTGGCTGGAGCTGAGTAACAAAGGAAGAGTTCAAATACTTGTGAGATTTCCAATGCAGACTCAACTTGAGGAGCATAGCCCATTGAATGGTGGGCCTGCAAACTCCACAGAAATTTAATCTAGGTGGAGATATTTCAGTGTAGGGATAGTTCTACAGCTAATAGATTAACAACAGACAACGTAGTCCTTCAATGAGAAAGTTACTTCATATCGGGAATCTCTAATCCAGATAGCACAAAACCCTTTTAAGCAAATCGTAACTACAGTGGGAGGGAAAGACCACAAGACAGACACACTAAAGCAAGGAAAAAATACCTGTCAACCAGACATAAAATGGAAGGATTTTCCATGTATTTTAATCCATTTTGGTGGTTCTTGCCTGTATCTGACTTAGGAGGAGCTATACACAGGGATTCATATCACTTGGCATACTGGTTAAAGAAGGAAAAAAAAAAATTAGATACTTGAGAGGGACAGATGAGGGCAGCAAGATATCTTTATTTCACCCATGTTCTCTCCTACCCCAATACAACCTACAAAAGCTTCTCCTCAGCTTATGGCTAGCAAGAGCCTCGCACACACTCCCAGGCAGTATGGGGGCTAGCTAAGCTTTTTAGAGGTTATTAACATAAGTGGACACCCACTGAATGCCACTTTCACAGAAGCTGAACTCTTTACTCCAAAGTGGTACTAGTAAACCAGATTGGATCATCCATCTTCAAAACCAGGTCTCATTTTCACAGCTAGCTCCAGATCATCCACTTTAGAAATATTAGCATTGGTCAGTGTCATATTAATCCAAACAACATTTTTACTGATATCAGTTAACTTAATAATGTCTCTGGGACTCCCCACATAAGTGAATCTAAGCATCAGCTTAGCTGTTTGGTTGTTGAATAAAGTGCTCCACAATCGGGTAATGCCACTGATTTAAGGATCAGTTTGAGCAGATGCCAGGAGACAAAAAAAAAAAAACCAAAACCCCACAGTAAAGAATGAAAAATTAAAGTCCTTATTTCAATGTTAACATTTTACTCTGCCTCTATCTTCAGAGGTTAAGCAACAGTAAACCAAAATATGATCCAGAGAGTACTGGAAGCAGATATACAGACAGCAACTGCCTCCAAAGTCAGAAAAAAATACACAATATTGATTCAGCTGGAGGAATCATTGCTTCTTTCTGCCTTGCCACTTGCAGCTTATTTCTTTAATGCTATGGTTTTCTAAAAGGAAAAACAAACAAACAAAAAAACACACCACACACCTATGCCTTTTTCAAGTAACTGCAATCTCTTGAAAGAACAGCTTTTTATTCTTGAGAATAATTTATTCATTAAAAGAGAAAACATCTTGTTGGAGCTGGGAGATAAAGAGCAGTGGAAACTCTCAGAAGAGTAAAAAGGAATTGAGAAAAAGAGGAACTTTTGGGGGTGCTATCAGAAAGACATTACAAAAAGGAACAATGAATTTTTGGTTTCTCTTCAGAAGTTTCATAAAAGGGCATGAGACCACGCACACCACTAGTCACAAGGAATAAGTCTCACCCAGTAAGCACAAGGTCAGGCAAAGGGTGGGATACACCTTATGATGGCTAGTCTGTGCTTTCTGAGCTTCCATCCAGACAGCATCAGGTCTGCAGCACTTGGAAACCCAGGACTTATAATATACAAGACAGGGATAAGTGAGGCTGGGAACACTTGCTAGGGATTTAGAGGGCAGAAATTGCTCCTTAAGTCAAGAGTCTTTTCAACAGAAAGCAAGCAAATGAAAGGCACTGCCCTGCCATTCTACAGATTTGTGGTATTCTCTTGAAAACTGAACTGCTAAATCTAGCACAGAAGTTAAATGACATAGAGGATAAAACTTGCTTTCATAGAATGGAATGAGAGCCCACTACTGAGAAATCACAGACAGTTAATGTGCAACACTGCATAACACAGACCTCACAGGCAGCAGTGACACACTGTCCCTCTGGGATCTATATAGAGACATGCTTCTAGTCCATGGATTGTCCTGCACCCAAGAGACTCAAGCAAATGACATATGAGATCTCTCAGAAATGACAGCTAGAAATATGGATGGCATGGATCTTGACTGCCTGAGAATTCAGTCGGACCAAACAAAACAAGAAACCACTAAATACCCACAAGACTGTAGCATCATTTGATCAGTGTTGAATTCTGCTCACTTGCATACCAAGAGCGTGCTTCCTTCCTTCCGAAACTCGAAATGAAGTGCGCCACATTTAGCATCAGTCCCCTGGGCCACCAAAACCCTTCCCATTTCACAAAGCCACAGCTTCAGTTTAGTCTGAGAGCTATTTAGAAAGGTGATTCCAAAATCAAGAGTAAGTCTAATTCCCTGAACATTCCAGTTTATCAAGTGTGCTAGCTCGTAAGAACCCCCTTTTTGACCAGACAAATCCAGAGTTTTGCTGTTTTCCTCCAGAGCTTTGGGAAGATGTGTGTTTAAATACTAGAAACTCTTATCAGATATGAACAGTAATTTCTGTTTCCCCCATGTTTCATTTCTATACTTGCAGATAAATTCCTCCTTACCAAAATTAGTTCAAAGCCAGGGGAAGGTGTGTAAGTTCCTGCTGCAGCACTTTGCATGGAGTACAGCTTTTTCCAGGGAGCAAGTGATGCAGCATCACTCATTCATTCTTTATCCCCAAGAAAGAAAAACTTTTCAGATTAGATACCCATTTAATAGCAATCTTTCAGTCCCCAGAGCCTGACTGTGGCCCACAATAAGCATTAAAGAGGCAATGGAAAATTCCAGCAGCATGGAAAAACATAAGCAAGCTCAAAGCCAGCACTCCACCCACCACCTCCACAGCATAGGTGGCGTGACTGGGGCACAGGGAGAAAAGATGGAGCAGAGAGATCACAAAACTCCAGTGCACAGCAAGAAGCAAGGTAAGGGCAAGTTCAGAGAGTTTTAAACGGCTATAAACATTACCAATACAAACATGGAAATGAGACCAGCTGACCTCAGAAGGGCATGAAGTTTGCTACAATGTACCTGAAGATTAGGATCTTAATCCTAGACTCAGCTGCCACAGAACCTGAAGCTCCACAATGACACAAAAGGCACTTCTGTCCACTGCCTTGAGCTGAGAGGGCATTGGCTACAGAAGCACTACCTGACACTACATACAAATCCCTAGAAAACTGCTTTCAAGTTACAGTAATTTATTTTAAAATCTAAAACCCAAGAGAAAGCCACTGTCATTTTTTGATACATGCCAGCATGTCCCTCACTGAGAGCTCTTAAATATCTTTCCTTGAAATATTTATAGGACAGGACTCTAAATGATGCCTCAGAGACAAAATACTGTTTACAGGTTGCTTTCAGATAAGATCAGAAGTAATCGCCCAGTTTCGGTAGAGACAGTTGCACCATAAAAAACTTTCTCTAAGAAGCCAGACCAAAATTTCTGCTTGCAAGTTCACTCATTAGCTTTCCACTAGCTATTAGGTTTTACCTAGAGGTAAGAGGTTACATAAGTGGAGAGCATTTAAAGAAATGACAGAAAATTGCCTTGAGGTGGATAAGAAATACTGAGGCAACATTTCCCTACTCAGGGTGCTCTCAGAATTCCACAAAGTTGGGGAGAAAGGTCTCCCCCTTTTCCTCCTACAATAATCAGTAACAACAGTCAGCTTGCATAAATCTGTTCTCAAAAGCCAAAGGCATACAAGGATGGGGAGAAGATAAAAAAAACAAACACTTGAAGAAACTACCAGTGACTAAGCTACAAAGCTATGCCAGGTGCATAATGAGCAGTTTCCTTCTTGGCAGTTGACTTCATTCATCTGCTAGGTGATTTTGGCTAATGCTTTCAGAATTGCTGGTGTCTTCTCCAGCTAGTGTCTGTTCCAACTTGTCTCACCACTCATTCAGTGCCCAGCTGTACTAACTACATAATAGCTCCAGCCAGTGCTGTAGGTTGGCAAATGCAGCAGAAGAGTTAGCAAGCAAATCAATTCCTTTAGTATAACACTCAAATTGCCCTGACCATTTAGTTCACAATGACTTTTAAATCAGTGCCACACTTGGCATCACCACACAGAGGTACCTCCTCTGTGTCAAAATGGTTCCAGCTCAGCAACTCCATCCCTGCCCTGGCCAGCACCCTATATCAGCAAGTTGTCCCATAACAGCCTCTCATAATCCTTCCCTAGATTTTCAGTCCCCGGGTCTTCTCTGGTCTAAATCCCAGAGTGATCATTCTATGCAGTGAAAATATACAGATGCCACAAGCCATTGCTGGACTGGTCACTGAAACCAGCTGTTTTAGCTGTTTTTTCCTGTGGTACGTAGCCTGGCCACTTGGCCACCAGAACTGCGGCCCACTGTATAATCACAGGTGAGTCATATTTCATCACACTCCAGCTGTGTCATCCCTGATGATCAAACAGCTGCCCACAGAATTCAGAGTTATGGGAATAGACAAAAATGACAAAAATCCCACCACAATACACACGCCCCACACAACATGGGCACCTGGCTCATGCACGACATCTCTAAACACAACATTTTCCTCTCCTGCCATCCCAGATACCCTGACCCACAGAGCTGTTCCAGGGGAATATCCTTAATACACTACAACAATGCTATTTCTAGGGTTAACAGAGCACTGACAGAAAAATACCATCTTCTTAACTTGTTTTAAAGGGAGAGTTTTAGTGCTCCAAGAACATAAAGCCTTCAAAACTAGCTCTTACACCCTCTCACCTCCACCCATCCTGCATTGGAAAGGGACAACTTGAATCAATTTACTTTGGTACAGAGTCCTGGTATTCTACAAGCCTCACACACGATGCAAAAGTTGGATGACAGACATTGCCAAGAAGCTAGAGTTTTGCAATTTAATCATATGCTTGAATTACATTACATGTCTTAAGTATTTCAAATAGGTTAGTGTTAAAATAATAATTAGTATCTTATTTCTTCAGGAAGTGATTCTTCATTGCAAAGCCTTACTTGTTTTAACCTCTGAAAAATAAGTCCTAAATAATTCCCTTGTTACATTAAGATGAACAGTAAACAGATCAACTTTTAAAACTGAAAAAAATGAAGAAAAAAAAATTACTTGTTAATTCTCCAATCTTTCAGTTTGTTTAAACCAGCACTTAAGAAAAAAAAACACTTTTGATATTTAACATCTTTTATTTATTTTAAATGCTGATCTATGTGGTGACTGAAACATCTTACAGCAGCTGTACTGCACAGATAAGAACAGATCTCCCCCCTAGTGTACCAAGAACAATCCTTCTAGAAGCTCAGTATAAACATTTTTGTTCAGTTCAATCCAGAAAGACATGTTATTTTAATTAATTAGCTCTGGAAAAATCTAAATTAAGGGTTAGATGCTCCAGCTAGACCAGTCTGAAGCATTCTTGCTGTGAGATACTGCTTCCTTAAACAAGTCCTGCCTTGTTTCTTTATACACAAGCTTAAACTTCAATAGGAAAATAACAATAGCACGTGGATGGCAAGAGGGCTCAACCTTCACATGCAGTTTGGATGTAATTTGGTACTTCAGGTCTGATGCCACTTCCTCCCAAACCAAGACTTCTGTACAAGCATTTGCAAGAAAGAGAAACCCCACAAGGACTCTGTGGGAGTAAGTCAGACAAAGCTGGAGGCACAAAGACAGCTGGGCTGGAACAACCACCTTCATGTGATTCTTAAGAAAGAAAGTTACTGACTCTTCAGAAAAATTACATCACTTTTAGAAGCTCTGACTCTTGGGTCATTCATGTCTGCTGCTATTGACCTTTACATAGGCCTGTTAGTTGGATATGCCTACCAAATCTTTAGTTCTTTCTGTGTAGGGATGCGCAAGGAGCCAATCTCACACACTGAGATGAGATATGGGTTTGTTAAAAAGTTGTGCAAATTTGAGTGCTAGGTGGTTTTCCACAAAGCTAGCATGCCTTGACACTTTTCAAAGCTTCTTTTATAAACAAACTTATCAACTGGTAAGTTTCCAAGAACTTCCTACTAACACTGCTTGGTCAGTACCGTCATATACAGTGACACAATCACCTATTCATACTATGCATGCTCCATGTGGCAGGGTCTTCACCTGGGCCAGAGTCTCCTGCCCTGTGGGTGTGATTTTTAGTACTACAGTGAGGCTAGTTCATATAATGATAGCACTAATCTTTAACTGACAGTAAAACAATATGCAAACCAATATATTAACTATAGGTACTTAGCAATTATATTCCTCAGGGGTTTTCTTCTTCAAGGACAGCCAATTCATGATTATAAGTTCTTTAACTAATCAGTCTGACAGTTCTAAGGATAGTCATCTTGCCCTAGCTATCATGTACATATTTATTTCTGTCTTTATACATATTAATATTTATCAAAAGATCCAACTAAATTCATAAGCAGTATTTCACAGATCTTTAACTCATCCTTTGATTGCCTCCATTTGCCTGGGTAGATAACACTTCAGCCTGGAAAGAAACCTTGCTGCTGCCTAACAGCAAGTTGATGTGGAGCCCTAGTCCTTCCAGATCCACCTCATTCATGCCCCAGTACTAGGACAGGGCACAGGATAAGTTTGCTCTTCATATTTTTGCAGATCAGCCTTAGATGGATTGGAATGCCTGGACAAAGCTGAGAGGAAGGATAAGATCCATGGGCACCATGGAGAACTAGTTAGGCAGGTAAAAGTGGTCATCAGTGCCCAAGTTTCATTTACAAAAGGCAGCAAGAAGGAAAGACATATAGAATAAGTTCACTTTCAATAAATTTATACCCTTGCTTGAAGCAATAACCATTGCAATGCGGGGAGGCAAACATAGGATAAGTTAATCAGTAACATGCAGGACAAACTGGTTTTAATGTCAAAGAATCCAAAGATGGCAGAGGGATTGTATCAGGAAGGGGCTGGTAAATGAAGCATAATCAGGACTTGGCCATGAGGAGAGAGGGAAAAACACAAAAATCCAGCACTGTCCTCTTGCTCACCTCAGGAAACACCATTACACGTGGAGCAATAAGCAGAAGAACAGCACCAGCACCTTCTCCAGACAGAGCTGCCCCAGCAGAAAGAGGACCTTGGCTAAACCAGTACTTCCACAGTCAGCATTATCTCTGGAGCACACCAGGAAGGAACAATCAGTCAGATATTTGTACTTCTTAAGCTACAGGTTGCTATGAGGACAGGCAGAGGAAGTCCAAATCCCACAGTGTTCCCTTTGCCTTTTTTACCATTTTGGTTTTTTCCTCTTTGAGAAAGTACCTGCTTCAACAGCCTCCTTAAAAAAAGGAGCTCTTTTAAACTGCATTTTCCTTATAGGCTTATTAACTGTGTCTGTATTTTGTTGGTAGATATGCAGCTTGGGTGGTTATTTGGTAGTCTGAGGGATGGTGTCTACACCTCTTGATAAATACAATAGCCATTAAGTTTCACCACCATCTTTGATCTCAGCTACTTATAAAACAAAAATCCCTTCACCAAGTTGGAAGCTCAGGGCTAGTCAGTGCACAGCTTGTGATTTACATCCATCCTACACATGAAAATAAATACACTCTCTGTATTCTAAGAGAGTATTTGGAGTGTAAATACACATTGCTGTAGACTCTGTGTATATAGTACAGGGAGTGTATATCTAATAATACATTGCTTGTATTTATACACACAGAGCAAAAGAAAACAATCACAAAGTACTAGTAAATAACTTATCCCCTTGCGGATAAACACTTATGGCAATAAAAATTAAAAGCTTCTCATTCTTTTATTTTAGCAGAGACAGAAGTAGCAGCTGGAGTGCCCAGGAAATCACGGCAGGGAGAGATTCCTAAGGGCTGGGAAGGCACAAAAATGAAATGGTAAGTTATGATTTTCTTAAGCTGCAAAGCAGCTGAAGTTTGGGGGCAGAAGGAATTTCATGTAATTACCAAAGGAAAAACAATCTCAAGAGCAAACTATGACTACGTATACATAATTAACTTCATCCACGCAAGAATACAAGTGGAAAGTACATGTCTGGTTTTTGCAACTGAAGATCCATCTTATTATAACCATTGAGAAAACTCATATTTACAGGCAGGAGGTACAATCCACAGTGAGACTAGATGACAAAACAAGACAATTTCTAACCCGTTTGGCCTTGTACTTGAATTCTCTTCACAGATGAGGGAGTTGTGAAACAGGGCATAAATTATACCGGAGAGAAGATCTTTGATCTCTGCTCTAGTCTTCTAACAAAACATTTGGTGTTTCTCTCTCTCACTTCATTAGGGAAACTGCTCTCTGGATGGTTGCCTGCTTACTGTTTGCATCTCTACCCAGAGGTAAATATACACACCTAGAAGTTTGTGGAAGTATTTATGTGTGAATACATAAACTGTAAACTAAAAACCTTAGAGCAAAACAGAACAAATGCACACTTTGCTTAGAATATATTTCATCACAGTCCAAGGTTTGCAAGTACAGGTAATAACCTTCAGATGAACCCTTGTATCTGAAAGAAGTGGTTTCACGGTTAAGGTGTTTCAGGCCAACAAATATTTATCTATAAAGTTTATCCTGCTCACAACATTAAAAGTGCCCTACCATTTCCATAATGTTAAGGATAACTTGGTATTTCATCCTTTACAACCCTAAACTTCCTGTCATCTGTTTGTTTTGTTCTTTTGTTTTTCTTTCATTTAAACTCATTTGGTTTCTGGGCTTGCTACATGCATAGCCAAAGTGAAAGGACTGGAGTCCAACAGCAGTCTCTCTCCCTGAATCTTTGCACATGCTCTGCCAAGTTCTAGCAGAGTTGGGCTTCTGACATTATATAGATTAGATATGATCTTCCCTATGGAAGCAATACACTAGTACATATTGGGGAGGGAGTTTTCCATAGACTTTAGGGGTAACCTCCTTCAATTTTCTTATCTGATGCATGTTTTCAGCAAAATTAAGACCTCTGTGTGTGGTCAAAACTCCCCTGCTTGCATAGATATGCCTTAACATTTACCACGCACCAGGGTGGTTCAGGAGGTTACACTTCATCTGGAACTTGTCTTATCTCTCTCTCTCTCTCTCT